>JAECUM010009828.1:0-35548 GCA_016617855.1 Megalonaias nervosa | reverse complement strand
CATCATACTGCAAATATATATATATATATATATATATATATATATATATATATATATATATATATATATATATATATATATATATATATTCCGAAAAGTTTAATCATGCAAATGAAGCTGAAAATATGTCACAAGATTCTGTTCAAAACGCTTAGTAAATATTAGCTTTAGTTTCAGACTGCTTACTATACTAACTCTCCCGGCCGTGACTGACTGCACACCCCACCCACCCCCTGCAAAAATTCCTAACCCCCTCCCTGCAAAAAAGTCCTGCCCCTCCCCAAAAAAATCCTTCGGGCGCCCATGTACTTCTTACCTTGTACGCCAGTCATATTAGTAGATCTGAATATATGTTGGGATCAAACATGTTTGCTTTGTTCAAACGATGGGCCTGATCACCACTAATGAGCTGAATTGTGAGGATTCACGAAGTTTTTCACTTCTGTGACATCAAGCATGTAAACAGATGCACCAGAAATCTACAGCTTATGAGTTTTTTCTACATACATACATTCACACATACATACATACATACATACATACATACATACATACATACATTCCGCTCCTGTGGCCTAAGCTGTTAGAGCGTCCGCTTTGAATGCGGGAGGTCGCGGGTTCGAACCCCATCTGAGTCATACCAAAGACTTTTTAAAAAATGGTACTAGCAGCTGCCTCGCTTGGCGCTCAGCATTAAGAGGTTAGTATTAGGACTAGTCGGCCTGGTGGCAGGATAATGTGACTAAGTGGGACATGATGCTACATGTCTGCGGCACGATGCCCAAGTGCTAGACATCACTAGAAACTGCCACACTGTAGACATGGAAGCGATATGACTGAAAAATTGCTAAAGATACGTTAAAATCCAAATCATACATACATACATACATACATACATACATACATACATACATACACATACATACATACATACATACATACATACATACATAACATACATACATACATATTCAAGCAGCACATGCAATTCACGTGTTTCAGTACGAAGTACGTCGCAAAATTGAACGAGTCAAGCCAGCTGCACTCTGGCCGGTGATTTGCTTCGATGATCAGAATTAGTCAAGCAGAAATGTTTTTCTTCACAAGTGAAGCCTGAGGTAGGATCAAAAATGCCGATTTCCTGTCTGCAGTCGGCTTACGCCAAACTTTTGCGACTAAGCATGTCGGATCCAAAATATTCGTCATCTCGCTTCTTCCATACTGAACAAATGAACAATGACTTTACATGACCAAAACCATGGGCTCGAACCCACCAGCCAATTACCAAGTGGAACGTGTTCCTCGTTAGCGCATAGCTGAAACAGGCCTGATCATGCAAGAATTCTAGTTAACTTGCTAAATGTATCACAGGAATCTTCAGACAATACAATAAAAAGAAGAGTCAAGTAATTAAAACATGTACCATTTGGATCAAAGGTTTCACTTAATTATTCATTCACAAGTCTCGTGATAGTCTGTTCCATTTTTATTTACATAAAGCTCAGCAGAGCATTGCTTCGGAGGAGAGAATCTGGTGTTCGGAGAATGAAACAGTTGATATCAGCACCATCTGCAACACGAGTTTTAAAGAACCTTTGGAACAATTCCACATGTTGATCAAATCAGGTTTGAAGTTTCTTCTCTTTTTCATCATGACGTGCGAGATAGGTTATCTGATTTGATCGCTTATCGTCTCAGATCAAAACTCTAAAATTAATTACTATTGACTTTATTCAGGGTTGAAACGAGGAATATGTAATGACATAGGATAACTCTGTATTCATGTAGATAAATTTCTGTCTTGGCTTGTGTTACGTGAGTATATACGTATTTGCTTCTAAATGAGACAATGCTATATTAGTAGTTTAGAGGATTAAATATATTGTTTAAAGACTGGAAAAGGTTAAATGTAATACAGCAAGAAAAGTTTTAATTTAAAACGTGCTGTCAGTCTACTGGCCTTAGGTTTGCCTTTCCTATGTCAACGTAAGCTACATAATGTCTACTTAATTATGTCTAATAAGGCAGAGTTGCACAAAATATTTTAATTCCCAGGGTATGAATGGGAGGCCAGGCAATATTGCCCCAACCCCGTGCTCGGAAACTTTGATTACACTTACTTCGGGTCAGATGGAATAGTGTACTGCCATAGCAGCTTAGACCAATGGCAGGTATGCGGCGATCGACAGACCATGACTTTCAACTATACCACTTGTAACAAGATCATGGCCTACTCAAGTAAGACTTAGTACCTATTTTTCGCCGGCATATAGATCAATAATTGATTCTCGAGGATCTTTACTCAAGACAACTTCAAAGTAAACGTTTTATGATTTAGCATTATTCTGAAATTAGTTATATAATATCAAGGTCATTGAACTGTAAGCGTATGTCTCAATATTTAGCTGTCCCTCTACCTATGTTAACATTTTCTCACCTCAGTCATCGTTCGATGAAAATGATATTTCCACAATAAGACGAGACTTTAAAATACAGAGTTTGTCCATTTAGAGTCTTATAAATACCGTTCGCTAATTATAACTGTAGATGCTACCATCTATTCTATACATTATTCAAAATATTTCCTTTAACTTTACAGAACGAATAAAGGTTTCAAATTTCAGTTCCATCATTCATCTTCCAATGGATGAATTCGTTTGTTGAGAGCTCAGTTCTTGCAAGATTATTACTAGTTTGTAGAAAAAACGAATATTACATTAGAAAAAAAAAAGATTGTCGTAAGTTTTCACTGCAATCATTTGTTCTCCTATCTCAAGTTTGTGAGTCCCATTATTTTGCAAATGCGTGTAATTCAATTGTTAGATAAATTAACATATTATGTATTTATTTTAAGAATATTACTTCACAGTTTCCTTTACGTTTTCTTCCATGTCAGGTGGTGGCCAAGTGTGGTGTGTTGGAACAATCTCAAGCAATAACACATTTTTCATGGTGTACAACAATGACTCCGATGTTAATGAATTAACAACCTTCAGATTTACCTGTTTTGTAAGTTTATTCCTTGGTTTGAAGAACTATGAATAGAGTAAAACTTACGGTGTGCAAAATATTTCCCCTTAATAGGTGAGTTATTAAATTAACGAACAGTTTTATCTGACAATATATCGTAATTGTTGATAACTAGTGACTAATTCCAGTGTTCTTATACTGTAGTCACTTTTGCGTCATTGTTTTATCAAACCAATGAAGTGTAAAGATAGATTACTCAATGTCCAAAAGAACATACAGTTGAATGCTATTTATCCTTTGATATCACATCCTTCAATATTCTTAATGATAATGATTATTATGGCACTCGTTGCTGTCAATGTTGTCGCTATTATTATTATTATTATTATTATTATTATTATTATTATTATTATTCCATTGCCTGTGTTGTTGTATTTTATGTGGTTTTATCTATGGAGCCGACTACTTCCAATGACATTAAATCTCAGTGACCTTTGTCAGTATTTTTGCTGTCCAAGAAGTGCCGCTTTCTTATGTAGGCATGGCATTATTATGAATCCTATCGCTTTCACTATGTCTCCTGAGTTGTGGCAATTACTCCAAATACTCCCGTCACATTTGGTATAATCTCGGCGGCTTTTTCCTGATCTTTCTAAATTATTTTTATCGTGTTAGTTTTACTCGTTCCCTGAGTACAACGTGAGCGTCATATGTTACTGCTGTGTCTAAGATCCACGTCAAGATTTTCGCCTTGTCCACCAGTCTGCCTGACCTCCTCTGCTGTACCCTGTGGCCGGTCTGTATGCTCAAATCCCACAGGAGTCGAGCGTTTCTCGTCAGAAACTGTCTCTAACTTGATAATATACCAAATGTTTATTAACCCGGTCCCTTGTGAAGTGTTAAACTGTCGCCAATTTTGGTACTCACATTGGGATGGCTAGCTGCACTCACTTGGGGGGGGGGGGGCCGAGTGCCCGAGTGGTCTAAAGCGCTCTCCGTTACGGATCACTGCCATCTCACCTCTGTCTGCGTGGGTTCGAGTCTAGGATTCGGCGAATGTGGATATGTGAGAAAGCTTGCCAGTAGTTTCTCGTGGATCGGTGGTTCTTTCCAGGGATTTCCCGGTTTCTTCCTCCACCATTGATACTGGCCGCCATGTATAGCCTATCGTGTGCTGAAAAATGGCGTTAAGCCCCACAACAACAACAACAACAGCTGCACTCACTGATCAGGCGACTGTCTCATCGTGACTCCTAAGCATTCTGCACTGTGGTGATACGTCTTTGTTCCATACACTTGAGTGTAGCTCGATGACTATGAATTTCTGATCAAGCGCGGCATTGACATATCCTCCTCATTTTGATTCTTTTAGCAATCACAGAAGACATATCCAAGTGCCCCTACCTTATTATTATTATTATTATTAGTAGTAGTAGTAGTAGTAGTAGTAGTAGTAGTAGTAGTAGTAGTTGTATTATTATTATTATTATTATTATTATTATTATTATTATTATTATTATTATAGTCCATTTCATCAGACGGTCGGAAGGCATCCATGGTTCCAAAAAACTGTACCGAATATCAGATTCCAACAACATTTGCAAAGCGCCATGATGGCCAGAACATGGGTGCAAAATTAGAGATGTTGCCTTATTGTAAGATTTTTATTTCATTGTCGACTTTGTATTCCATCATAAAATAATGATTTGGCCCAACTCTATATTGCGGTTACTGAAAAGCTTTATCCACAATTCCGTTTTGCAGCATTCACACAGTATGAACTTAACCTGTTATTATTAATAAAATCTAGATTTATTTTAATGAAAGATCAATCGATGGAGTAATTAAAGACTAAAATATTATCTCTTTACTTTGAAATCACCGGTATCTCTTCTCACTCTAAACTATGCGTGTACTCACTTCCATTTAAACATCACTTTGTTGTCTATCGTCTGGTCCGAAATAAAGCACAAATTATACAAGAAATTACAAGATTATTTAATATTTTACTACTGGACTACAATATATGGGACACTATTGCTTAAAGCACGAATAGATTGTTAAATACCTTTTCTTTGTCATTTTACCAAATATGTTATAAATTCATGGATTTATTCCTTTTACTTTTCAGTAACTTGCGGTAAGTAGTTTGAATATTCATAGAAGTCTGAATAAACAGCCACTTAAGTTAATTAGTTTGATGGTGACCATTGATTAATGGTAGTCGCATAATGATACAGACAAGTACATATCAGTCTAAAACGAGACTTAAAATAAAAGGATGAGCAAGTCTCTATACACTAAGTATAAGTTTAATGAATGGTAGTCTAAAAATGGCTTTAATGTGAGAATGGTTATGTCGCTAACAGCATAGTCTATTTCTTCGGTTTATGTTTTTTTTTTTCCATATTAAATGGACAATACATCTTGCCGTTATTACCACAAATAACATATCGTCTAGGTAATTTTCCCAATACTAGGAGTCAAAACGTAACTTTTATTGTCTTGCTGGATCCCACGAAGCGTTTCTTAAAAATCTATATTTATAACTAGCTATTAGTTTCAGTTATTATATATCCTTTTGAGTTTTTCTTGCTAGTGTTTCTTCTTTCAAACATTTAGTTTTAGTTTATTCGTTACAATCTCTACGAACACGTCTTCATGTAGTTATTGGTCTGATAAAAGTTAATGCAGTTTTGGGATCATTTGTCAGACGTATTGAAATATTTTTTTTTTTAATTGAACTGTTTAGCTGCTAACTTATATATATATATATATATATATATATATATATATATATATATATATATATATATATATATATATATATAAACTAAATTCGTTTATTTTTTGGAAAGAGAAGAGTTGAATGACAAACGATACTACAATTCTTTTTTTTAAAGCATTTACTTCAAACACAACAAAGAAGGTGGGTGTTAATATTAGTGCAATAGTAGGTGGTGTCCTAGGTGGAGTGGTTCTTATTATGGTTGCAGTCGGGCTGTATATATTCTACAGGATATTCACGAAGATCAAACATAGACCGCTCGCACATAGCACTGCAGGTGAGTTCATGTAGACAGTGACCTCATTTCATTACTCCCTTTAGCACAGTTTTAAACTTTGTATGGGATTGTAGGAAGGAAAAATCTAAGACAGATATGGTCACTGATGATTTATTCTTTGGATGAAATTGTTTGAACCATGTTCTACTTTATAGATACTCTACTCTTGTTGACTTGAAATGTATTTAAGTTTACATGTCAACTGGTACGCATTGTAACGTATTGACCGTTTTAACCTCTTGTTTTTAGATAACTGGATCCACATAAATAATCGATATGTTATTCGATTTCGAAATGGAAATTTTATATTGTACCTCGAATTTGTGAATTCATACGCTTCTTGTTAATTACAGCAAAAAAGTAGGTTCAGCATTGCAGCAACAAAAAAAAAATATTTGCGGCAAATCCTTAAGATTTTACTTAAAAGACAGCCATTCATCGTTTAAACCATATGTATTTATCTACTATTTTACCCCCAGAGTAAGTTAGAGCTTTATGTTCTAATTTTTTCCTCGTAGTCAAGGGAAAATACTATATATATATATATATATAGAGAGAGAGAGAGAGAGAGAGAGAGAGAGAGAGAGAGAGAGAGAGAGAGAGAGAGAGAGAGAGAGAGAGAGAGAGTCCAATCTATCATCTATGTCAAAGGACGTTATATCTTTAAAACACATACGAACACATACGTCAGCTAAAGAATAATCTGTTGATGAGGCCGCGTTACCAAGAATACATGTAAATTTTCCTGTGTCTTTATGCCTTTATCTGATCCACTTCTATCATTAGCGGTCCTTAACCCAGTCATGTGACATAGATGTAGACGTTTTCTCCAGATTGATTTATATCCACTACGTATTGTTCTTTTCATGTTCATACCATAATTGAAACATACACTGAAATAAAATAAAAAAAATATTATTTGTACAGTAATAATGGAGCAGTTATTGTATTAACAATAATGCTTAATATTATGAAAACAGTTACAAGTATTTTGATATTTTATAAGAGATATATCATCTTTATTGTGCAGTCGATGTCAGGGCCAGCAGTGAATGTGCTGTACAGACAGACAGTGGTCAAGCTGAAGCGGATACAATATTGAATTTGTCGGCTCAACTTGACCTAGATTTAATCAACGACAGCTATAGTCCTCCAGACCACTTACAAGTCAGTGGTCACAAATATCAAGAGCAGCATACCGGAAGTTCCAATGCCTCCACTCCAAACCATGATTTTAGCAACTATAGTGGAGAATTCTCTTTTGAGTCCTGTTAATGTAACTTCATTGCCTTTTGAATAACTAATAGTCGAATGGTCAAATTTCTCTGTCGACACAAATGCCACGATAAACATTCAGGAATTATGTACCGGAGGACGTTCGTATGTGTTTAATATGGAAATACATAATTTATATTTTCCTGGTCGTTAGGCCCGACATTGCAAAGACCAACAAAAATAGTTGGGTAATAATAAAGTACTGTAATAATAATAACATTTACTCTGCATTTCCTGTCAATCCAAATTTGAAACATGATTGACAAGCAGTTATGTATTGCTCTTGATTGTGTAAAACTGTCATCTTACCGCCAAAATTCCGAGCAGCATACACTTCAGATTGTTAAGTTTCTGGGAAACCACGTGTTGAGGAACGTAGCACCAAATAACGTGGAAAGTTTGACAAGTGAAACTCATTTTCTCCAGAGTGCAAACATGCCCGGCTTTCATGTAATTACTTTCTGTTTTAGATCGGTTTTATGCATGTTTTGAGCTGGAAAACGTTTGGTAGTCAGTCTAAAACTGACAGTTAATGACACTGGGATGGTAAAAGCTCGTGCTCTACCTTGGTGTTGTCAAGCCTTGACTTAATTATGGGCGGCCCATCTACATTAGCATGTGCCTTTTTGCCCGTTGTTTGTGCGTGTGTGACGAACATCGTACTGCAAAACACTCTGGATTATTCACATGTTATCTCGTCTGCCGATGGATACAGGAACTCCATCAATTCCTCCATTGTTCAATACACTTTTGCAAAATATTATCATTATTCTTCAATACAAGATGCGCATAATAATGTAATACCATTATCTCAATTAACTTTTTTGGCGGGGTCGATGTAATGTAGCTTTATATGTGTTATTTCAAGCTTGACAAATTATATGGACTCTGTTATCTGTATACAGTTGTAACATGTCGCTATCTGTATACAGTTGTAACATGTCGCTTCATTAAAGATAACATTTACATACCAGCCGAGTTTTTATCACCTATTCATTCAATGGTATATGTTGTTGTTTTTGTTTCTGGATGGTAATATATTTGCTGTTTTACATAATAATGTATATAAGGTTATGGAAGGGTTCATGCTATTATTTATACGCAACCTCACCAAAAGATCTGCAAATCAAGCCTATTGTATTATAAATCGAAGATCAACGAAAATAGTATTGCAAATAACTGGCCTTTACCTTTTGTGAAGCTTCCCCAATCAACCAAGTGACCTGCATATGTGTATAGAATCAGTAGTCGCAAAAGACAATCAGTTGGCGTGTTTTCCTTAGACATCTGTAAAGTTAAATCAATTGCACAAGGAGCAGAATGCCAATCAGTAATTTTGGGGTTAGTGTTATTGCTGAACATTTACTCACACCCCAAGAAAATTTGACAGTATATCTAATTTTATGATCTGCAATTTCAGTTGACAGTATATCTAATTTTATGATTTGCAATTTCAACCAAGTTTCTTATCATACATTATTATTCGGTAATCTCCTATATAAACTTCAATGAAAAAATATCTAAAGTTTTAGTTACTATTTATTTGTTATGAAATTAACTTATTTGCCTAATTTATGATTAGCGTGAAATAAACAAACTGGTATCAATAAATCTAATACTACAAGCATGACCGTTGGTTCTAGATAATACTTAGCGATAACCAGAGATTTACATTTACTCCTTGGCGACAAAACCCTCACGAATGAGACTAACACCAAAAAAAAAAACAACAAAGCACCTTACAGTGGAATTATCATATGGATCACTTTTGTTTGGCTATTTCTACACAAATAAGTCTTCTTGGTAAACTCCCCAAATCAGTTCCTTGAGAATGTCAAAAAGTGTCTTTTGCTTCTTGATTACGGATCTGCCATCTGTGGGACAACATGAAAGAGGAGAAATAGACGACTCAACAAACTTCTCAAGTGAGTAGATAGAATCATAAATATGCTGAACACAGGCTTTTCCTGAAAATGTGTGTACGAAATTTATGAATAAATTTCAATACTGCTGTCACTGTTTATAAACTTATCAAGAATCTGACATCTGTGCATTTTACTTCTCTTTTCAATTCTGTCATTTACACATGTTGTCTCAATACATGGTCGTTTTTTTTATAAATAATTGAGTACTGACTCGATCCCAAATAACTACTACACCCGGTTACTTGTCTTGCTCTGCATCTACTCTGTGGAAATCTTTACCTTTAGCTATTTGTAACTAAGTCGTTTAAGTTATTTAAAACTGCTGTTAGACGTTATATTATCCGAGAAAACCATGTTGAAATCAACGTTATTATCACAGGAAGGACTTCAGTTTGCTTAGATATATATAACCCAGAATTAGCTAACAAATCCAAGTAACTTTATTAAATGATATGTATAAAGTTATTTGCCAAAACATGTGGCATCCGGCAAGAAAAGGCATATTTCCTTGACACAATTGCCTCCATTTTGACTCGCACAATCAAGTAGAGATGTATTAAAGACTGTTAATGTAGTAATTCGTATTAAGTGTTGGATATCTTTTATATACAAAGATGAAGATATTTTCGATGAACTATTTCTATGATCAACATCGAGCATGCCAAATCGATGACAATGCCAATGACGGACTATAAACCAGTGACAAAGGGTACATCTTACGACAAAGGTTGTATGAGCTGAATCTAGTTATATTCTCCCACCGTCTTAGCCATCTTGGAACTGATTGATACTGCGAGCTCCATTCATCACTGGCTAAAATGTAAGGATTTTGTTTTTCACAAAACATCTGATTGACAAATACACTATTCTTTACAGACAGCTAAAGTTATAAATCGGTAACGTAATATTGCGTATGAAAGCCAAGCAAAGAACACAAACCCTTAGAAAATAGCATTTGTTCTCCTGGATACAAATACATCTGTTAATATCAATTAGCCTTCCCGATTTTTATAATATTTTTGTTCATATCCATTGCACAAAATACAAATTTGCGCATGTAAAAGAATGGAATTATGTTGGATTTGATATTGAATAAAAATAACGGTTAAGGATCCAGAAATAAACATTATTCTCCATCATAAATTCATTTCATTGTTTGGATGGTAGCTGCTTACTTATTGTGGGACTATCCTGATTTAACAACGGAGAAAATCCTGCATGGCTTAATCTTAACATGATCGGAAATTGTCATTCGACCCAGAATTAACAAGAAATGTAATTATGACAATTGTGCCATAACATGTTGTTATCAGTAGCTTATTAACAAACATCAGTCTTCATTTCGCATCAATAATATCTATCACCAATACTGTTCAATGTGATCAATGTGGTCAGTCTATAATCAACACACATACCACCAAATGACAAATACTAGTAGTAGTAGTAGTAGTAGTGGTAGTGGTAGTATTAGTATTATTATAAATGATCGCTTCTGTTTGCTGATGAAACGTTTGTTTTTTCAAAGGCTACAACGCTTACATGTGTAAGTGACCCTGTTTAGCTCACTGCCTGTACATGTTCACAAAATTGGTAACCATCTAAATTATCATGCATGTGGTACATCATTTGTTAGCTGATGCGCATGTCCATGCGGTCTTTTTCCGGTTGCATTATCAATTTATTTATCAGGTAAATATATACAGTAGTATGAAACAATATCGCAACGATTCTTAAGTTTCTTGATATATTCAACCATACACTGTTGTTACTAACTGAATCATGGAATAATATTTCAGAATATATTTCGTTTTGTTTTTGTTGCTTTTAACGGCACTTTTAACACATTCCTGGCAATATCATACCGATGACATGAGAGCAAAGAGCCTTTCCCAAGAAGACACGGAGGCAGCCGACCCGGCCTGGACTGGGTAGATTTAAAACCAGCCATTTTTCATATTACGAGTCCAACGTTCCACCAGCAGAGCTACAACCGATCTCTTTAAAACTCGATGTATACTCCATAAAATGGTAATGTTATGGTCACACGAAGATTGAATTCAATCTGCATCCAAGATGTAAACCTGTATAATTTGTCAATTAAATAAATTAAATGATTCCTGCATAATTTGTCAGTTAAATATATTAAAGAATTCCTGCGTAATTGTCATTTACGTATATTCAAATATTCTTGAGTGACCCACGTAGCTTTCTTTATCCAATATTGTAAACACGAGAATCTAAACTCGACATACTGATTTGCTCAATATTTATCTCTTTGGTAAAGTATTTAGGATTTGTATTGCAGTCCATAGCACGATTTCAAATTATCAATGCCACCTAACTGTTCCCTTATTAGAATAAGT
Source organism: Megalonaias nervosa (assembly GCA_016617855.1). NCBI lineage: Eukaryota > Metazoa > Mollusca > Bivalvia > Unionida > Unionidae > Megalonaias > Megalonaias nervosa. The sequence goes on along the minus strand of JAECUM010009828.1, from coordinate 23,950 downwards.
TGAAAGATAATTCAATACCTTTCTCAAGGATATATGCATCGATATGATAATTGATCATATTTGGTGAGCTCTCGCATTAGGTTTAATTCTTTTTACACGCAAACGAAAGGACATTTCTGAATAAACTTCAGGCTTATTGTCGGTCGGAACAAAGGATTAATTATCATAAGTGAAGGAAAACGTGCTCATTAAATTTAAATATCTTGTAAACAATTTGTATATAAAAAACGCAGATTATGCCCTGTCACCTTTCTTGCAAAAGTTCAAACTTTATGTGTCAACACTTTGAAGGGTGTGATAAGAGTATACTAATTTGTTAGACAGCCTTTCAAAGGCTTTTGCAAATGTTCTCTTGGTGAATTTTCAGTCATTTATGCCACACGAATGTTTCGGCAGTTTATAATAACGTCGAATTATTCTTTCTTCTTTTACATACATTTAAATATGTACGCTGAGTTAACTGTGAACTTGGAAAACTGTAATTGTCTCTTTGCATCTGAGTACAAGACAAATACCGAGTTTCTGTCTTCTTGTGTAGAGATAACTGGTTACAATATTGACGAAGAAAAATATTTTGATGAGCTGAACGGCGTAATCTATTCGACATCATACAGCCTGCTCAGTGTGAGTCGATTGAGCTACCTTTGTCATAGAAATGTATCGGCATGTACCGTTATAAAACAAATTACTAAATTGATTGCTCCTTCAAATAGTAATACAGACATCATTTCCTGCTATAAGACTGCAGATCTCATACCCATACATTAACCTCGTATACATTATCATGCAACTTTAACAACTGTACTTCAATATAGCAGCATAATAGCTCAAGGCGATCGATCTTATTTACCTCAAACAACTTTAGCATTTCTGATCAGAAGTAAGGACTTTCTCGATTCAGCTATATGCCAAATAAGTAAGGGTTTCCATTATTATTTACTTCATCACTATGCAGAGAATTCATTTTCTCACCCATGCGACAGATAAATCTAGCTGTTTTGCTAACCTTACTTTTCTTATCTCAGTCTAGCCATCTCAGACCAGTCGTCTCAGTCAAGGTGCCTACGCGCTCAGAACTACTTTTAAAAAAAGAAACCCTTGTTGTCTTCTGCTGTGCCTGACGTAGTTGTTCTAAAATCAAACAACAACAACAACAACAAATATATAACAAAAACACAGTAACTTAAGGTCAATCCATCTTTGAGAACACACCATAAAAAATATTTCGCGAGAAACAAAGACACACAAGCACAAGATGTCGAGCTTTTTGGTATTATGCTAGTTCGTTCCACACAGCATGGTCAATTTTATCCTAAATGCAGGCCTAGCTCAGTACACTTTCAGGTCAGCGTCATTAAATGTAGCTAAAAAGCTACCTAACTAGTTTTAAATACTTCGTGTGAAAAAAAATTATATAATGTTAGATACATTTAATGACGCTGACATGAAAATTGACTGTACTACAGATAGGATAAAATTCTCAATGCTGTGTGAAATGAACTATGACAGAAAAAACTGATCCATGCACATAGACTATAGACCTATACACTTCATAGCCTCCCAACTCTCTTAACTACAGAAACTTAGTAACAGCCAGAAATATGTTGTGTTATGTCAAACATGCTTTATTCTAATTTTGTTAAGCATCTTCATTGTGCCCCAGTTGAATCAAAAATATACCTACAATATTTAATGACAAATAATGTACTTACCAGCCAGAAGGAATCATTTATCCGTCAACACATTAATCCATGAGCAAATTTCACTGTAGGACTTGCCATATTTCCAAGACCGAAAAATAAATTTTCAAAGAAGCCGTGAACTTGAAAGTTTAGCAATTGGTTATCCGCTAGGGTCCGTTAGGGTCCGTATTTGGAGGGTCTTTTATACACGGGGGTAATTTTACAATCAATATTAAGGAAAACACAAGTATGTCACAAACAGTTTCACCTCCTCCAAAGAAAAGGAGAGTTATATACGATAGTGACACAGATCTCTAATTACCCATGAATAATCTAATGCAACATGTTACTCTTCGTTACAGCTTATACTAAGTATAACTACAGTTTCGTGTAATAAATATTAATTATTTATTGTTAATTTCATATAACATCCATATATTAAATGTGATAATACCTCAATACTATGCAACTTTTTATGCTGTTATTTTTCTTTCCTCACGCGTATAAACTGTGTACTTAGGATGCAACGGTCACACCACGCCCTCATTAACATATCTGTATTAATGAGCCGCATGTAAACATTTGGACGTGAACTATATTACACTAGTGAAGAGTTCTTTTTACTTTAAAGGAAAATATTGGGTGAGAAAAATAATCTACTTTGGGGTTTGGACCGAGACAAGGAAATCCCAGTCAAGGGGTTACATTATTTGTCTCCCCACGAGGCAAGCCTCGTGGGGAGACATATAATGTAACCCCTTGACTGGGATTTCCTTGTCTCGGTCCAAACCCCAACATAGATTCTGAATGTTATGCTCCTTTTAAACAATGATGCTAATTATGGTCTGTAGTAGTAGTAGTAGCAGTAGTAATAGTAGTAGTAGTAGTGGTAGTGGTAATAGTAGTACACATCATGGATTCAGATTTTATAAATTGTAAAATGTCCTAATAAGATTTCATATCACAGCACACAAGCTTAAAATAAGACAACAATAATATTTATTATGGCATTTTTTTCTCCAATAGTATTATAACTACATTTCAAGTGTTCATATTTTGCCATGGTTTTTTTTAAACACATAAGTAGTAAAGATAGATGATGATCCTCTCTCAGAGACCCCCCTGCCCCCCAAAGCGTTCTACGTTAACATCTTTGTTAGCAGCCTTTGTTAGCTCAAAATAATGACTTTTACACGATAACACATTTTCTGATAAAAATATGCTTTGTGGGCAGGGGTGTCTCTGAGATAGGATGCATCATCTATTCCTACTACTATGTACTTATTTGTCAAAATGCTATATTAAACAAATGAAATATATATAATGTCTTATTATAAACCATCAATCAGACATGTTGGATTTGATCTAACAAATAGATTTTGTAAAAGATTTAATTCGATCAAAGCAGCGTCAGCATATAATGGTATAAAACCTAAAATAATAAGCGATTGCATTAAAAAAGTAGGCTATCATATATCGCCGAAATATGGGTCAGTATGGTTATTCGCGACTGAAAATGATATGAGAATAGCAGCTTGGGCAGATGATGTGATGACATTTATCGATAACATGGTCGATATATTATTTGATAACGATATTTCTAAAGCCACACAAAATTAAACATCTACTTTTTATTATAATCTTTTTCGTATTTGCTGACTCTCATTGGCAGAATATCTGTTAACATACTATCAATAATGCGGAACTCGCGTATTAAATCGTCCATATCATATTTTATACCACGCAAATAAGATCGAATCTGATCAAGTAATTTTTTATAGGTGACACTTGCTGTTTTGCAAGCATTTTTTTAGTCGTAAGTCGAGGTTCAACTTTTTTACAAGCTGCTGCAAGAGAAACACCGACACCAGATATTATTAACAAAAACGGATTTAATGATGCGCCACTTGAAATTATACCAGAGCCGGTCATTAGCAGCGGTAGATATGATATCACTCGCAGTATTTTTGCATAGTATTTGTAACATTTTTTGACGCACCAAAGATTTTTATGATAATATCTGTAATATTGCATTAGAGCGTCAACATCTTGTTTCGGAATGTTTTCTGAAATATGATTAAAATCGACTATATTTTTTTCATTATAGAATATTTGTTTATATATTTTATACCGTTATTTAAGTAACTAGTTCGGGAGTTTCAGCTACAAATTCAATACACCACCAATAAGTCGCTGCGGTTAACTTTTTATCATCCGCTATCAGCATAAACGTTTCCTCGATATCTTTGTTTAACACTATAGACACAATTCCAGAAAAATCATCGGTTGAATGACGCCATGGAAATGTGGTAAATATACTGAATTTTGCACTGCTAAACACAGATAATCTATATACACCAGTGACTTCTGCGATGTGTTTAAAAGTGTTATTTTGCTGCGACCATGTTGCTTTTCCTGATGCGACTGTGTACACGATATTGTTAGCTCGTCTGTGTGGAATTCCAATGAGATCAGTTTATTGAACAATGTTAGGAATGCCACTAATGATATCGTTGAGTCTTGTGTTAATGTCAGCGAGATTAATAATAACAGTTGGTGGAGTTCCAAAAAATTCGTTAATAGTTCTGTTTAAATTTCTGCGAAAATTTAGAAATGTTTCTACATGATTAATATAATCAGTTCTAAGTGCGGCATTATTGATTGTCGTTAACGAAGTCGTTATTGGAATTTCCTTATCGTCGACGTATTTTTTTGTTGCGGCGTCGAAATCTGTTTCTGGTGTTCTGAGATTATTAATACCGTTGTTGTTCATATTGAGAAATGAATACATGATACCACCGCGTACTAATAAGTACTTAGATTCTTGATCATCTACGTATTTTTTCGTTGTTGCATCTGTATCTGCGGTTGGGTTTCCAAGATATATAATTTTTTTCCCTGACATAACAATGTCACCAGTAAATACATCGCCAGCTTTCTTAAGATAATCATTAACGGACTTGCCCGAATCTTGTATTTTACCTTGATCAGCAAAAGTAACTATATTATTAACAGCCGCGGTGGGAATTCGTACAAGTACATCTGATAGTTGTATATTACTCGTTTTTAATCGTCCTTCTTTATCTTGAAAAATAACAACTTCATTTTGATCAACACTTGTGATATTTAATAAATTAGTAATTTCATTTTTGAGCTGATCAAGAGTTGCGTACTTAGATAAGTCACCTTGCTGAGCAGACGATGAATCTCCTACTAATGTTCCAAATTTTGAATAAAAACTCATTATTTATTTACTACTTGACAAAATTATATACCATAAAATTGTATAATGGCAAAATCGTCCATATTAAACTTTGATACAGAGCGGTTGGTGAAACATAAACATAACAATGAGCTTCCAGATTGTCATTATCTTATAGTTGGTAGAACTGGATCGGGCAAAACAAATTTGCTTATGAATTTACTTTTAGGAGATAATTTTAACTACGATCGCGTTTATATTTACACAATTAATCCCCAACAGGATAAGTACGAGCTACTTAACAATTATAATGACAAACTTCGTGACGACCTTGAATCTGGCGAAGATTTCTTTATTATCAAACAACCGGAAGAACTTGTTCCAGTTAATCAACTCGATTCGTCCGAACACAAAATAGTTGTTTTTGATGATATTCCGCTAAACAACGAGGAAATGAATAAAATCAGATCGTATTTTTCACTGTCGCGAAATAAGAAATGTAATTCTATTTATCTCGCTCAAGGATATTATAATGTCGACAGATTTATTAGGCGAAATACTGGCTGTTTTATATTATTTCCTGACTTGACAATTTGACGTTAGAAATATCGTGAACGAACAATGCGGCGACGTAACAAAAGATAAACTTATTGAACTGTACCGTCAAGCAACGGCAAAAAGATATGATTTCTTTTTGTTCGATAAGTTAACGAATGATAAGAATAAAATGTTTCGATGTTGTATTGAAAACTATCTACAATAATTTTTATAGAAAATAGTATATAATTAATGGAAAAACAAGCAAAATATAGAAAACATATAGAAAATCTAAAAAAAACTTGCGCAATCTCAGGCAAAATTTAAACAGCTAGTACAGCAAGCACGGCGCGGTCAAGTTGCTGCAGCAGAAACAGCAGCTACAGTTCTCAAACCAGTTACTGAGGCTTAACTTGGAAAACAACCTGAAGGTAAGCCACTATCAGAAGAAGAAGCTAAAAAATTACAAGAAAAAGGTTAGATTGGATTAGTTAAAGAACAACAAGAGAGATCTGATGCGGAAAAAAGAAGATTAGCTGAAGCACTTGCAGCAAATATAGCTGATCCTGCTGCGAGGCAAGCTGAAATAGATCGGCTTATAAATAATCCGCTAGAACTTCAACAAAGATTAGCAGCTGCAACAGTGGTTAGACCAATCGAGAGAAGTTTATAACATGAAGAAGAACTTAGAAGAGAGAAAGAAGATAAAAGAAGATTTGAATATTATTTAGAAAATATAAATAGCAAAATAACAGACAACGAATACAAAGATTTTAACGATAAATATAGTAAATTTAAAAACGTGAGAATACATAATGTTGGCAAAGATAATTTTGAAGCCGATGAAAAAATTGCAGAATTAGAAAAAATAAGTGAAGAGAGTAAAAAGCATTTTGATAATGTAGTTTTAGAAAATAGAAATTATCATGACGAAATTAAATTATATCGACATGGAATTATCGCTGATCTTTATATTGAGGCTATTAATAATATCAGAAATGAACTACACCTTAGTGATAGTCACCTTAGTAGCTTAGTTAATGAAGCAAAATTATTAGATGAAAGATCAGAAGCAACTGCATATAAACCACCATCTCCTATAATGACTGAAAAATATTTATAAGAATCAGCCACAGTAAGTAAAAGCTATCGTGACGAGTACAAAGACAAAGCAAAAAACGAAATAACAGATGAAGAATATTTAAATTTTATGAAAGAAAATAATATTTCTGACGTTGATAATATTCATAATTGGGAAAAAGATAAAATACGATGATCTCATTAAAAAATTAAAAATTATCATAGAAAAAGGTAAAGGGACTTATAAAGAAATTAGTACAACTCCAATGGAAAATATTGAAGAAATTTTTAAAAGGGCAAGAAATGACACTATCGCTACTGTTTTTAAAAAAACTGCAGTAAATTTTAGAAACAAAAAATATGTCGATCATGGATATACCTTTGAAAAATTATTTAAACATTATGATAATGAACGTTTTAAAAAACTTTTAGAAGAATATAGAAAGAAAATAGGAACTGGAGTCAGAATATTCGCATCAGTTACTGAAATGATTGGCAGATTAATGCTATTGATATCATCAAAAGAAGCAGGAAATGTTGGTGCTGAAATCGACAATGAAATTATTGACATACTTGATAATTTGAGATCGAGAAATTTATTAGCATCTGACGAATACGATACTTTGCACCGCGACTTAATCGCGGCGACTTAATTTTATAAAAATATAATAATAAATGTCGGCAACATTATTACTCGACTCTAGTCAATCTGATAAAGATAGCGCAAATTTTTCAGTAAAGTATATTCCGCCAATAGAACTAGATCGTGAAAAACAATACGAAATTGGATTAATTTCATGTACTTGTTGGAATGCTATAGCAAACGTAAAAACTGGAGTAAATGATGAGTTTTCATTTACTTTTTATGTTCCACCATTAACACATTCACGGACGTTTGATATTCCACAAGGTGCATACAACATAACTGACTTAAATAAAACGATAAAAGAATTTATAACAAAGTCAGGTGGTAATGCTGATAATTTTGAGCTAGCACCAAATTATAATATATTGCGAGCTAGAATAAAAATAAAAAATATGGCAATTAGTTTATCATCACCAACGAGTATTGCACCACTGATAGGATTTCGCCGCACATATTATGCTTCTGTTGGTGATAAATTTCTCACGTATGACGGTGATTTTCCAGTAAATATAACTGATGTAAACACGATACTGGTAAATTGCTCTATTGCATCTGGTTCTTATTCAGCCAAAGGCAGCAAAGGTCAGACAATATATAGTTTTTCGCCAGAAGTTCCACCAGGTTCTCTCATGCAAATTACTCCGCGGCATATTATTTATTATCCGCTAAACGTTGAAAATCAAATAAATGAAGTAAGTATGCAATTGACGGATCAATCTGGAAGACAGTTGGATTTTACTAATGAAGTCGTTACTTATTACGTGCACCTACGCGTTGCGTAGGCGAAAAACAGTAAACATATTTTTTGAAAGATTTGACAACAAAATTATACAACCTCAGATATAATGAAACAGAAAAAAGTTTACAGAAGAAAAATAGTAGGAGGATTTTTCGGAAATATATTTACTAAAATTGTTGAAAATATTCCAGGATTAGCTCGTAAAGTTGCGCCAATCGCACTTGACGCGGGTAAAGCTTTTGCAACTGGAGCTGCATCTGCTGCTGGAACTGCTGTGGGACAAAAAATATCTGATAAAATAAAAGGCGAACCTAAGGCGCATGCGGCACCGTCAATCAAGCAAGTTATTTCAGAAATCGCACCAACAAAAGAAACCCAACGCGCGATGATAACAACAACAAAAAAACTTTTATCACCAAAGGGCGAGCAGATTATACAAAATTTAATAACTAAAGTAACAGCGCCGCAATAATTTTATATAACCTAATAAAATAAAAAAATGTCTGTGAAAAATTATCTCGATTTTGCAGAAACTTATGACACAGACAACACAGTAACGGAATTTGAATATGTTGAATATCTTGATGAAAATTCGAACGAACCTAATAAAACTGGTGTTAGAACATTTAATACACGAGACGAGGATGTATTTCTACTGCCTCACAAAGCAATGTTAGAAGTTCGTGGTCGGATTATGACAACAGCTAATCCACCTGTCGAAATTGCAGTCAATACACAAGTAGCTCTTATAAATAATGGTTGGTGTTTGTTTAGAAGTGCTCGATATCAGCTGGCTAATCAAACTGTTGAAGATATTTCAAGTCACTTACAAGTTGCAAGTACGATCTTAAATATCGTTTCGTTTTCCGATGATTACTCCAAATCAACTGCAACTAATATAATGTGGTTTAAAGATACTGGAAATGCTGGTGCTGGTATTGTTGCATCAGTTGAAATTTTATCAGGATTAGCACCTACTGTAGCTGCTGGAACCAATACTGATGCAAACGCTGCAAATGTGAGAGATTTTCTTATTGCTAATGCTGCTGTGCTTGGCATAGCCGCACCAGCTGCAGTTGCTGATGCAGCCGCTACAAGAGTTTCACTTACTGCAGCTTGTAACAATCTTGGTATAACACCACCAGGAGCAGCTGCTGACGGCACTGCAATGTTAAATTTGATTAATAACGCAATTAGCGTAAGAAATAGACGTTACAATGAAGGTTATGCTAAGCGAAGAGAACTTACAGCAGAATCACGTCAAATTACAATGATGTTGCCGCTAAGTACAATATTTGGCTTTTGCAGGGACTATAATAAAGTATTTCGTGGAGTTAAACATACGCTTATTTTAGATCGAGCAGAACGAGATGATTGTTTGTTCAAAACTGGAGCGGATAATTTTCAATTTGTCATAAACAAACTTGCGCTGTGGATGCCACGAATAACTCCGTCAATCACCAAAATGGCAGAATTAGATAGTATGCTGGAAAAACGCACGAATAAAATTCATTTTCAGCAACATAAAATATATCAAACAGCAGTTCCGAATACCACCGACTACACATGGCGAGTTACAACAACATCGAGTGAACAGCTACCGCGTCAGTTATTTGTTGTATTTCAGAGACAAGCTCGACGTAATAACCAACAACAAAATAATGGAGTATTTGATAGCGCAAATGTTAGACGAATATATGCCAGAATAAATTCAAAACAATATCCAGAGCGAGCGATAGAATGTAATTTTGCAGATGATGAGAATAAAAACATTACTAGACCGCACATGTACCTGCTCGACTCAATGCAGAAATATCAAGATACTGGAGATGGAACTCAAATATCAGTAGAAGAATTTCGTACACTTTATCCGGTATTTTACTTTGATGTTAGTAAACAGAGCGAGCGAGCTGTAGACAGCACAGCTGATATTGAAATCACTTGGACACTCGAACTTCCAGTAGCGCCAGCAGCTCCAGTGCCGTTATACGCATATGCGTTAGTGATAAGCGACAGATTTGTTACAATCGACTCTGTCGGAGGTAAAATGACAATACAAGTTTAATCTGTAATCGTTATATAAGATGACAAAATATATTATAAAAGAAATACATTTAACTGATGGCCAAGTTAAAAAATTAGCAGCTGCTGTTGCGAAGCGGAGGCCGGTTTCATTGATGATCAACCCGAATGCTTTGGGGACTTTAACAAAATTATTGTTAACCAAAAATCAAGCAAATAAATATGATCGCAAAAAACCTTTCGTTTTAAATTTAAGCGCTGCACAAATAACCGCGATGTCAAAACACGGCGGTTTCTTCGGTCCGGCACTATCAGTAATAGCCAAAACATTACTACCTAAAATTTTGCCAGTACTTGGTACATTAGGGCTAGCAGCAGCGTCAGGAGCAGTATCTGGCGCATCAGAAAAGGCAGTTAAAGGTAGTGGAATAAAGAAAATTTTTGTCTAAAGATTAAATATAATGCCTAAACGAAAGACGACGCGAAAAAAGACAACGACGAAAAGAAAAACGACGACGAAAAAAAAGACACAAGGTGGATTTCTTCCAATAGCCCCATTACTGGCAGGATTAGCGGGAAGTCTATTGCCGGGTCTGTTAGGACGAGGAAGAGGACTAATGCTGCCAGGAACAAGGAGATAAAGTCGCCGGCTCCGTTAAGTAATTTTGATATACTTGATGAGCTTAAAAAAGTAAAAAATTTTCTCTGAGTTTATTCCAAAGATGAACTTACGGCGATTGCATCATCGCAAGCGACATCTTCGCTGGGTTCTTGTGTTATAAATATACAAGATTTTAATGACGGATCTGGTACACATTGGGTAGCTGTTTTTGATAACAATTATTTCGACTCGTTCGGAATTCCACCAAGTGACGCGGTAAAAAGATATATGAGTAAAAACAAAATAATAAATTATTCTTCTAATCAGATTCAACCAGTTGGAACTTCCGCTTGTGGATATTATTGCATAATGTTCATCAAACAGATGACCAAAAATCCAGATTTTTTAAAATTTATTTTGCAATTTGACAAACAACCCTCTCACGCTAATGATGAGATCGCGATTAATTTTGTATAAACTTACAAATATAACAATGTCAACATATTGTCTCAAGTGTAAAACTAAAACAGAAAATAAAGACGAAAAAACGGAAAAAACGAAGAATAATAGAATAATGCTGAAAAGTATTTGCGCAATTTGTGGAAAAAGAAAAAGTATGTTCTTGCCAGCAAAGTCAGGGGCGGGTTGTCCTGACATTATTTTAGTAGACGACTAAATAAATAATGACGTGCAACTGCGATGCAGATAGAGATTTATGTCTCGAGCAAAATAAAATTGTTACATATTGCCAGAAATGCGATAACAGAGAAATAATTGGATTAGGTATAGATATACATGAATTAATTGGCAAACTGCCGAAACCGAAAGGTGGTTGGACATTGCCAAGCCATAAATACACTGGCCCGTGGAATCCGCTTGATGAGCAACTTGACGAAAATGATAATCCGCTGCCAGGACAAGAACCTTACAATCAGGTTGACGCAATAGCGATGCGTCATGATATCTGCTACAGAGATATTGATCTTCCTAGTGGCGAAACAAAACACAGCTGCGACAAAGTAATGTTAGACGAACTTCGCGAAATGAAACCAGTAAATATGCAAGAGCGTTTTGACCGAAGGCTGGTACAGGGTTTTATTGGAGCAAAATATAAACTTGGACTAGGTAGAGACTTATACGATGACCCAGCGACAACGTCGCTTGCAGTCGAGCTACATAGACCTAAAAAAAAAAGTTTCCGCGACGTAAAGTTGTAGCAAATGCCGTTGATGACATCTGGGCGATAGATTTAGTTGATATGTCAAATCTAGCTCAATTTAACGTTGGCGCTGATGGCGCTCCACGGAGATATCTTTTTAATGTTGTCGATGTTTTCAGTAAATATGCATTTAGTGTACCGGTTTCGGACAAAACAGGGACCTCAATGATTGACGCGCTAAAGCACATAATAACTACTACAGAAAGAAAGCCGAATAGAATCTGGACCGATCACGGAGCAGAATTTTTTAACAAAAAGTTCGAGCAGTTTTTGGAACAAAATAACATTAAAAAATACGTTACTGGAAATGAGGGAAAAAGCGTCATTGTCGAGCGATTTAATCGCACGCTTAACGAAAAAATTCATAAGTATTTGACAGCCAAAAACACGAATAAATACATCGACAATTTACAGAAAATTGTTGACGAATATAATAACACGAAACATCGAACCACTAAAATGTCACCAAATGACGCGATTGCAAATCCAATACTAGCTAACGAAAACATGTACCGCAGACATAAATTTAAAGTTTGCGATAAAGTTAGAATTTCATTGACGAAAAAAACGTTTGAAAAGGGATTTACTCCGAACTGGAGCGAAGAAGTATTTGTTGTTGATAAAGTACTTTTAACAAGACCAGTTACATATTCGTTGAAAGATTTGCTAGGTGAACCTATAACTGGCAGTTTTTACGAACAAGAACTTCAGAAAACAGAACAAGATGTATTTGTTATTGAAAAAGTTATTAGAAAGCGCGGCAACAAAAGTTTAGTTAAATGGCGCGGATATAGCGATAAATTTAATAGTTGGGTACCAACTCGGTCGATTTCATCGACTGTGACTGAATAATATTATTATAAATTTGCTCGTATTTTATTAGTACTGATCTACATTTTACTGGTTTACATAAAGAAATTAAGTGTAATTTTCTCGCATCATTAACTGACATTAAATTAAATATTTTAACAAAAATGAAATCGTATTTTATGTTTCTTTGTTGTCCCGGTACTTTTACGTTTAGAAAGGGCCTTATAAGTTGCCAAAATATTTGGTGCTCGGCAACACTAAAATTAAATTTTAATAGTTTTTTGGCAATGTGGTACTTAACATCATATCGCCCAGTTGTTGGTCTACTTAAATGTTTCTTGCTAACAACAACATCATCTTCGTCATCGTCATAGTTATACAAAATATCATTTTCAGTATAACCAGCAAATCTGTCGTCGGTGATATTTTTTAATGTGACATTAGGAACTGAAACAAAATCTTCCGAGTATAGCTGAGCCAGTCTCTCGATTAAGCTCATTATGATAATAATCTTTTTATCTAATTAATATATAATATGGAAATAAAATATCATTGTCGAGTTAATATACTAAACACAAATGAATTAGCCGAAGCAGTTCGAAATTGCTTGCTAGGATATAATTTTTATTTCGTTGACGTTATGATAACACTGGGCGAATCTGATAAATTTTTGTTAACAGCAGCGGATAAAATAAAACTTAATACAAATGCGATGATGACAATACGACTAAATCGCGATGACATAATGGAATTTGGTCATAATTGTCTTTCTCGTAATGATATAGAAAATATTATTAATTATCGTATTTAAAACTAAACTGATCAAATGTCAGCGTAGACGTCGCTGATCTTGCTCTTCCATCGGCGACATCTTTTATTCTTTGAGGATGAATTTTATGATATTTTCCAGCAGCTGTTATTGATTTAAATTTCATTTCTTCAAATGTTTCAAGATTTATTGAAATTATTTGTTTAGCAGGATATTTAAAATTATTACCACCACCAATTCCTCTTCTAGTATTTTCTTTTGACGTGACCAAATCTAAATTTTCCTAACGATTATCGGTTTTAATTTTATTAATATGGTCGATAACTAGACCATTAGGAATACTGCCGTTAAAAACTTCATAAACAAAACGATGAGCTTTATAACCAATAAAATCTGTTTTAATTCCTCTAACACTCATAAGAAAATATCCATCTTTATCTAAGTTTCCTAATACTTTTTTAGTTTTTCTATGTCTAATAATTCCCTTATCATTTGCTTCGTATAGGTCAAAGATTGGATGGGGTTGATATTCGTTTTGTAAACCTAAATTTTCGATATTATCATCTACAATTGCACCATTTGCTCGATATACTCGTTGTCCTTCTGGAATATCTCCGACAAATAAAGTCTAAATAAAATCTTTTCTAAACATATCAACACCTTTCACTGAAATTAACATTCCAGCTGGTGTTGGTATGCCAATAGTTTCTTTAGTTGCTATGTTGATAACAGAGCCTAATGCATTTGCAGCATATAAGTTATACTTCGGATGCACATGGTACATCTCTTGCTTTTTCGCTGTCAGTGGTAGATATCTCAAGATTTCTGTCATTATATATATACAAAAATTTTTTATATCTCTAATTAAAAAAATTAAAAAATTTCAATTAAATAAACAATATTACTGCATATATATAATGCTGAAATTGCGAGACATTGCTAAAAAGAGCATTATCAAATCCGAAAAAATTGCTTCAGCATTTTCAGGCTATGATAACAGTTATAAATTCGACGATCAGACCATATTAGCCAATTTTACCTCAACAAATTTATTTCATCTTTTACAACCCGTTATAGCTCAAGAACTTGCGGCTCATAAAAGTATCAAACTCACAGTCCAGTATCATACGATTTTATCAAAGTTACACGCAATTGAAAATATACTTGACGTAATTTTTGAAACAAAAACTTTTGACAGTGAAATCTCGGAGCCCTATTTAACAGCTAAATCGAGGAAGATATTAACTGGAACAAACATTGCCATGGTCGCCGATGAAATACATCAAGAAATAAACAAAAAATTAGAAGAATTTACTTCGTCAGGGTCAGGATGGAAATTCGAAATGATAAAAGCAGTTTTATTTCACACAGCAAAATATAACGTACTTCGCGGTAATTTGTACGTCGATCTTCCTCAAAAAATTAAGAACAAAAAGTGCTGTATAAATGTCAAAAACAACGATGACAAATGTTTCCAGTGGTCTATTCTTTCCGCAATGTTTCCCAAAGAGCAAAATTCCGATCGCGTCAACAAGTATTTTCCGCACAAGAACGAACTAAATTTTGATGGCATCAACTTTCCAGTAGCAGAAAATCATATACCAAAGTTCGAAAAACAAAACGGTATCTCAGTAAATGTTTTCGGACTAGACGAACGAGAAAACGTTTACCCTAGATATATCTCAGAAAATGCTTCGCAAAAGACAATAAATTTATTATTTTTTCAGGGACATTACTGTTAGATAAAAAACTTTAACGGCCTAGTTGGTGGACAGTACAGTAAAAACAAAAACAAGAAATATTTCTGTTATAGATGTCTGCACGGCTTTACTAACAATGAAAGACTGCAAGAGCATCTCAAATACTGCGTCAACGTTCAAAAAATAACTATGCCTAGCGAAAAAGAAAAAATATTAAAATTTAAAAATTATAATCATAAACTAAGTATTCCTTTTGTTATTTACGCCGATTTCGAGTGTCTACTCGTTCCCGTGGCTGGAGCTGAAAATAATCCGAACAAATCAAGTACCAGAAAAATACAACAGCATATTCCTTGTGGTGTAGCTTATAAAGTAGTTTGTTGCGCCAGCGATAAATTTTCATCTCCGATAAGGTTATATAGAGGTGAAAATCCTGCCGTGTGGTTACTAAAAAATTTAATAGACGAAGTTAATACAATTTCTAACAGATTACTTAGAACAGCTCCGATCAGAATAACGTCTAAACAACAACTCGACTTTGATGAGGCAGTTAGTTGTCATATTTGTGAACAGTTGCTGGGGGGCTCCAAGGTGCGAGATCACTGTCATTTGACGGGCCAATATCGCGGAGCAGCTCATAACAGTTGTAATTTGAAATTTCATGCTCCAGATTTTATTCCCGTAGTTTTACATAACTTTCGTGGCTATGACAGTCACATCATTGTAGAAGCTTTTGGTGATGAAAACATTAAAGCTAAACTAAAATTGAATAACGTGATAAAATGTATTCCAAATAATTTTGAAAAGTATATGTCGGTGACCCTCGGCAAATTACGCTTTATCGACAGCATGCAATTTATGGCAGCATCATTAGACGAGCTCGTTAAAGGCTGCAGTATTTTCAATAATCTGCGAAGTTGCTTCGGTGAAAACTATGTCGATCTGACAAAAAAAGGTATCTTTCCTTATGAGTACCTTGACGATTGGAGCAGATTTAATGAAACTTCTCTACCTGACAAAGATAAATTTTACTCGCAGCTCAAGAATGAAAACATCAGCGACGACGAGTATAAATATGCACAAGATATGTGGAATAAATTTGCCTGTAAAACATTTGGCGATTATCACGATTTATATCTGAAAACGGATGTATTATTGCTAGCAGATATTTTCGAGAATTTTCGTCAGGTTAGTCATGCAAATTACGGATTAGACCCCTGTTGGTATTATTCTGCTCCAGGACTGTCTTGGGACGCTCTACTAAAAACTAACAAAATAGAACTAGATCTCTTAACAGATGTCGATATGTTTAACTTTATTGAAAAAGGCATCAGAGGCGGAATTAGCGTCATAACAAAAAAATATGGAGCGGCTAATAATAAATATTTGAAAAGTTATGATAAAAATCTTCCGTCGAGTTACATTATTTATTTAGATTGTGTGAATTTGTACGAGTGGAATATGGCACAGCCAATGCCTTGCGGTGGGTTTCATTGGATAACTTCAAACCAATTTCTTAAAGAAACTGAAAAAAATCTTCCGAAAGATATTTCATACTTTGTTGAAGTTGATCTAGACTATCCCAGTTCGTTGCATGATCTACATAACGACTATCCGTTTTGCGCAGAGTCGATGACGATTGATTACAGTTTATTATCGCCTGAACAACGAGCAATGACAACGGCAAAAAGTTCTATCGTTAACAAGCTAGTTCCAAATTTGTTAGATAAAAGAAATTACGTCATGCATTACAAAAATCTAAAGCAAGCAGTAGATGCTGGACTAATTCTGAGAAAAGTCCATCGCGTGTTAAAGTTTAATCAGTCGCGGTGGATGGCAGATTATATTGACCTAAATACGAAACGTCGTGCCGTGGCTAAAACCGAATTTGAGAAAAACTTTTTCAAGTTAATGAACAACTCAGTGTTTGGTAAGACTATGGAAAATATACGCCGGAGAGTTTCGATTGAAATTGTTAATGATATCAATCGCAGAAATAAATTAGTTAGCGACGATGGTTTTGTTAGTATGAAAATATTTAATGAAAATCTTGCCGCAATACAACGACGAAAGACAAATTTAAAGTTAAATAAGCCAATTTATGTTGGTGCAGCTGTACTTGATATATCAAAGTGGCTGATGTACGATTTTCATTATAATTTTACCAAAAAAATGTGGCCAGATTCGGAGTTGCTATTTACTGATACTGACTCGTTAGTATATAATATAAAATGTGAAAATGTCTATCAGGATATTTACGATAATAAAGATTTGTTCGATTTATCAGATTATCCAACTTGTAGTGAATTTCATGATAATTCTAACAAGAAAGTTATTGGAAAAATGAAAGATGAGTTTATGTTTGTACCGGTAAGAGAGTTTGTTGGACTAAGAAGCAAAATGTATGCTGTTATATTAGATGACAATAAACTGACAAAGAAAGCTAAAGGCATAACCTCGCTGATATGTGAAAAAGATGATGCATTTTGATGATTTCAAAGCGGCTCTTAACAATAGCGTCAGTTTTATTAAAACCAATGTAATTAGGACTAATTATCATAAGCTTGAAACAAATACAATTATAAAACGTGGACTAAGTAATTTCGATGATAAAAGGTATTGCAAAGACGGAATTAATACTCTCGCGCTTGGACATTATTTAAGTAATATTGTCTAAGCATCAGAAATAATGTTTGAAAATTTAACATTAGCCGATGGAGTTAATAGCAAAATAAAAAAAATAATGGTCAATAACCAACAATTATCATTTGAATTTAATGATGAAGTTTCAGGTATTTGTTTTAGTAAATTTGATAGAATAAAACTTTCTCTTATTAGAACAGACGATAGCGAGTATTTTCCGTATCTCGAAAAATTACGAGACGAGCTTGCACAAAAATATGAAAATTTACATAATCCAATAAGCCAAGGTCAGCACACAAAAATTAATATCGACCTGGACAGATCAAAGGTTTTTGCAAAAGGTAGCAAATATATTCTTAGCAAATTAGCAATGAAAGATCTATTTGAAAGTCGCCGTAAGGTATCTGGTATGATTAAATTTTTTCTGTATAATCAAGATAACATGTTATACATAATAGCGAGTGTGAACACATTAATGATAGGAACAGAAATATAGCTTTTTCTGTATATGCTCATGTTTTAAAAAAGAGAGATAATAACGCTAGGGTTTAGTTTAAAATCATTCGCGAGTTGTCGAACGTAAATATATAGTGTAATATAAGTTATAGCTAAAAATGTTGTTTCTGTTCCTAATTTGATTAATCAGATTTAAGATCGAGTTGTTTATTGTTTCTTAATGAAATAGTATATTTAAGACTTACAAATCCTTGTATTTGCTAAAGTAATTAGAAATGCCCTTTACGTAAATAATATACTGTATATTTCCTTAAGTCCAACCGTATATGACCGATGAAATGCCCAAATCTGGTTGCGAGGGCATATTTTAGTCTGTGCAGTTTTTGTTATTAAGTAATTAGTAAAACAAACAAGATAATCTATGATCTGCATAATGCTATTTCACATTTGTATCTTTTTGTCTTTTGTTTACTTCCACTTGCAAGAACGCATATATAGTATTCACTTTCCATAGGAATTATTGATTTCTTCTCTGCAGTTCGCTCAGTCGCCATAGAAACAGTCCATATTGTCTGCTGTAACAACTATAATTACGCCTGGCCAAGCAATTCAGTTCATGTTTTAGCCAGCAGTGGGAAATCTGTTTTATATACAAAATAAAATCATATATTTCTAGATTTTAAAATTAGATATTTTTATCTTTTTTGTCACTTAGTTTAGCCTCGACTTTGTGAGTAAGTGTCATTGTAAAGTCCTATACTGCTAGCATTAAATTTCGCTTTTATGTGTAATGTGAAATCAAAAATTCATGTATTCTCTTATTATTTATAATATATCGTTTTTAAAACAGAAAATATAATGCAAAATTACGTGTTTTCATAATCAGAAAATGTAATGCTGTTTTTGTTAAGTATATATTAACTAATTCAATATATTTATGTAATGTGTTCGATAGCTCATTGCTAGCGCGTAGAAACTCTCGTCCTGGCGCTCATGGTTCGAAACCCGAGAAAGGCAAATTGTCTGCGGGGCGATTTTAGGCCAAGATTTATAATCTATTGGGGGCCTTGGCCAGCCCCAGTCTATTTGTGAATAGAAATTAGTATACCTACCCACGTGTCAACACGTAGTAGGTGTCAGTTTTGCACCCCTACGGATTTGATATTTGGGGGTGGGTGTGCTAGTTTATATATTCACAAATAGAGAAAAGGCCTTTCATCATCATCATATCATCATAATATCATATCATTATATCATCATTATATTATATCATCATACATCAGTCAGTTTATATGTGACCTCTGAACTTGCTCGGATGTCAAAAGGCAACCAGGGGGTTCACAAAGGTCAAAATGTGCCGTCTGCAAAAATCAACATCATAACCATAAAAATATATAATCATTGTTCATCAATCAGTTTATATGTGACTTCTGAACTTGCTCGGATGTCAAAAGGCAACCGGGGGGTTCACATAGGTCAAAATGTGCCGTCCGCAAAAATCAACATCACATGTAAATATATAATCATTGTTCATCAATCAGTTTATGTGTGACCTCTGGTCCTACTAAGATGTTGTTTGACACCTTAGGGGATCACCTGGGGTTTGTGTTTTGTCTTTCGAATTTCCTCTAGTCCTACTAAGATGTTGTTTGACACCTTAGAGGATCACATGGGGATTAATTCAGAATGCTCCTGAACTTGCCAGCATGTTATATGACAAGCTGGGAGTTCATATGGAGTTGTATATATGTATATATGTTTTGTAAAAATATATTTTTTACAATTTTATAGCTTATCAAATAATATATCGACCATGTTATCGATAAATGTCATCACATCATCTGCCCAACCCGCTATTCTCATATCATTTTCAGTCGCGAATAACCATACTGACCCATATTTCGGCGATATATGATAGCCTACTTTTTTAATGCAATCGCTTATTATTTTAGGTTTTATACCAGTATATGCTGACGCTGCTTTGATCGAATTAAATCTTTTACAAAATCTATTTGTTAGATCAAATCCAACATGTCTGATTGATGGTTTATAATAAGACATTATATATATTTCATTTGTTTAATATAGCATTTTGACAAATAAGTACATAGTAGTAGGAATAGATGATGCATCCTATCTCAGAGACACCCCTGCCCACAAAGCATATTTTTGTCAGAAAATGTGTTATCGTGTAAAAGTCATTATTTTGAGCTAACAAAGGCTGCTGACAAAGATGTTAACGTAGAACGCTTTGGGGGGCAGGGTGGTCTCTGAGAGAGGATCATCATCTATCTTTACTACTACATACGGCTCAAAGGGTAAATAAAAACTAAAATCTACAAGCAGAGCTGAAGGGCTAGAGTATCTTGTTCATCGTAGTATTTCTGATGAATATCTGCGCAAATCTTATAAATTTATTTCAAAAGAGTGCTTTTCAATATATTTGCAAAAGAGTGTATTCTCTTTTCGACCTGTACACTTTGGCGAAATTTTAAATCCTACAAGACCTTCCTGATGCTGTCTTCTATAAGTAGTTCAGACGCGAGAAGGCGGCGGACATGACAATGGGTAAACCAGGACTAACTTGGTTTCTCTAATCTTTAAGGCTTTTATAGTAAACATTGGGAGGTGTGCGAGGTCTGGGCCTGACGTCCCGCTCGCTAAAGGAAAGTGAAGTGTCTCTCATAGCCTCTCCTTTCCAGGTGTAGTGATCGTTGCGGGACTACTGTCTGGCTTTGCTGGGCAGGAAGTACTTGCATATGGCCTCTCCTACACTATTGTGTCCACAGCAGCACCTTCATGCGGGGCCCACTGTTTTCACATAGCCTGCTGTGTGGCACGACCGAGTGCCCGGCGGTATAACTGGGTAGGCAGACTGGGCTCATTAGCCTTGGCAGGCAGCCAGTCTAAGAGAAGGAAAACTCTGACTCAAAACCCGGGCAGATGGAGCTCGTTAGCCTTGTCAGGCAGTTCGTCTAGGAGATGGCAACTCCAATTCAAAACCAACGAAGTGCCATTGGATGATGGCTCCGCTGCCTTGTGGATATCTTCGGGAGAAGGAAAGGCTACGGGAGTAAACCCAGACAGAAAATCCGGAGTGGAGCCCCTAAGGCGGCTGGGTGTCAACTACGACTTCCTTCCGGCAGCTCCTGCATCCATAACTGGTGCCAAATGTCATGCTCAGCATTCCTTTGGACCCCACCAGCAAGAACGAGAGGGGGATCCTGACGTCTGGGCAGCCCAGGATCTCTATACTACACGCCCAGGCTTGCGCCTTGGAGAGGCCACTCCAGCCTCGCCCTTGAGAGAGGAACAACACGGAAGCTGGCAGTCTGCGGGTTATAAGTCCCACCCGTTTGGCGTAGGGAAGGGGCACCATGGGTCAGCTTCGACGGTGGGAGGGATCATCGAGTCCCACTGGCCGACTACCACCCGCCTCAAGCCGGGCAGCCTCCGGTCAGTAAGGTGTTGGCCCGCCAACGTCTGCCTGCTTCAGTGGGTGCCTGGAGCTCAGTGTGTCGCTCAGCATGACAAGCAGACGGAAACTCCGCACCAGACAAAAGAAACAAGAAACCATTAAAGAAGACTCCAGCTCTTCGATTCGCAAGCTGGAACGTGCGCACCATGCTCACAGGCATCTCTGACGACCTCAGGGAGGTGGACGACACCAGGAAGACGGCCATCATCGACAGAGAGCTCACCAGACTAAATGTCAGCATAGTTGCCCTCCAGGAAACCAGTTCGCCTCCAGCGGCTCCTTCAGAGAGGAAAACTACACCTTCTTCTGGAAGGGCCGAGAACCTGAGTAGCCCCACCAGCACAGAGTTAGCTTTGCCATCAGATACACCCTCCTGACCTCGTTTGAGCCTCCCTCAGGGGGCACTGAACGTCTCTTGTCCATCCTCCTTGCCACTGCTGCAGATCCTGTCAACATCCTCAGTGTCTATGCCCCCACCCTCACGTCTCCAGAAGACATAAAGGATCAGTTCTATGGGCAGCTGGACGAACAGATCAAAGGATGCCCTAAGGACGAGTTACTATTCCTCCTCGGCGAGAGTCGGTGCTAACCACGAGTCATGGCCTACCTGCCTCGGACATCATGGCACTGGAAAGACCAACGAAAATGGTCAAAGACTGCTGTAGCTGTGCACCTATCATGGCTTGTGCGTTACAAACACCTTCTTCAAGTGTAAGCCACAACACAAAGTGTCATGGAAACACCCCAGGTCTCATCGCTGGCACCAGCTCGACTTAGTCATCACCAGGCGCTCTGCTCTGAACAGCATCCTCTCCACCAGAAGCTACCACAGTGCAGACTGCGACTCCGACCACGCCTTCGTGTGCAGCAGGGTGCACCTACAGCCACGAACACTACACCGCTCCAAACCAAAAGGTCGCCCTCGCATCAACACTGCGCAGATGTCTATCCCCTCCAAGGAGGAGCTCGACAAAGTGCCTACCGTAGAGGAGCTCAGCAAAGCCATCGACTCCCTCCCAAACGACAAAGCACCATGTAGCGATAGCATCCCGCCTGAAGCCATTAAACGTGGGAAACCAACATTGCTACAGCCGCTGCATGAGCTACTCTGCCTCTGCTGGGAGTAAGGAGCAGTCCCCCAAGATATGCGCGACGCCACCATTGTGACCCTCTACAAAACAAGGGAGACCGCAGAGACTGTAACAATTACAGAGGAATCTCGCTCCTCAGCATCGTTGGCAAAGTGTTTGCCCGCATCCTCCTCAACAGGCTGCAGCTGCTGGCGAACCGCGTGTACCCGGAATCCCAGTGCGGCTTCAGAGCAGGAAGGTCGACAACAGACATGATCTTCTCCCTCCGACAACTCCAAGAGAAGAGCAGAGAGCAAGGTCAGCCACTCTACATGATGTTCATCGACCTCACCAAGACCTTCGACCTGGTCAGCAGGAAGGGCCTGTTTGGACTTCTTGGGAAGATCGGCTGCCCCCCCCCCAAAAAAAAACTCCGCAGCATGATAATCTCCTTCCATACCGATATGAAGGGTACAGTCCTGTATGATGGATCCTCCTCAGACTCCTTCCCCATTAACAGCGGCGCGAAGCAGGGCTGCGTGTTGGCACCAACCCTTTTCGGGATTTTCTTCTTCCTGCCCCTGTCCTACGCCTTCAGCACGTCCACTGATGGCGTATATCTGCACACCAGGTCCGACGGGAGGCTGTTCAACCTGGCACGACTGCGCTCGAAGACCAAAGTGAGGTCAGTATTCATCAGGGAGATGCTCTTTGCTGACGACGCAGCTCTTGTGACCCACACCGAAGATGCCCTCCAGAGACTGGGAGACCGTTTCGCTGATGCCTGCAAGCAGTTCGGGCTCACCATCAGCCTAAAATAGACAAGCGTCAGTGCGCAAGATGTCACCACTGCCCACTCTATCAAAATCGACGGCCCCACCCTGGAAGTTGTCAACAACTTTATTTACTTGGGGTCAACCATCAGCAACACTCTTTCGCTTGATGTGGAGCTGGAGAGAAGGCTTGGAAAGGCAAACACCATCATGGCCCGACTAACAAAGAGGGTGTGGGAAAACAGCGCGCTGACAGTGCACACCAAGACTCAAGTCTACCAGGCCTGCGTTCTGAGCACCCTCCTATCTGGAAGTGAGACCTGGAGCACCTACATGTGGCAAGAGCGTCGACTCAACTCCTTCCATATACGGTGCCTACAACGCATCCTGAAAATCAGCTGGCAAGACCACGTCCCACACAGCGAGATCCTTCAGCGTGCAAGTATCCCCAGCATGTACTCCCTGCTGAGCAAACGCCGCCTTCGATGGCTGGGACCCGTCCGACGCATGGAGGATGGGAGGC
>JAECUM010009827.1:0-18398 GCA_016617855.1 Megalonaias nervosa | reverse complement strand
TATATATATATATATATATATATATATATATATATATATATATATATATATATGAAACAAATACAATCCACACTGCACTTAGCGAAACAGTAAACACTGCTTTAAATGTAATACATTTGTTTTCTTTCCGGATATGATTCATATAAGTAGTAGCGTTGCCATGGTGGTACAAATCAGATGATAAACATTCTTACTTCGAACCATTAGTGAGCTAGAAAATTGCATGTATTCTGACTTTTGATTAATCAATTAGAATTGATTGATTTGTTTTTCAATAGGTATGGCTGAAAATGTAGAGTGTAATGACTCATCCATGGAATATCTGCACTGTTTTGTTGTTTGTTTCAAAAGTATTATCCTGTCTATTTATGTTTCTTGTGAATCAAATATCATGATGTCTTTGACCTCCAATTTAGTAGTTTGTTTTGGGATTTAGTTAATATAATCTGGTCCCGGTGATTCCACTGAGTTAAATGTACCTTCTTTAACAAACGTAGTATCCGGAAATGTGATATGTATAAATTTATACCTGTGATTCTGTGTTTTTCTTATTTCAGTCCTCTCTGCTGTCGTATCCAGCCCATTATCTTCTAATATAATTTCTTTTACTGGCACATTTAATTGGTTTGATTTTTTACGGCACAGCAACACAAATAGTCTATTTAGCGTCAAGGCGATTAGATTAAACAGTCTTACTTAACCTGGGCTGGTCATAAGATAGGATTAGAATGCACACCTTTTCTGTCATGAGTCCTGTACGCTAAAAGCTGTGACTCCTCACATTCAAGAGAGCAATGATTGATCCAACTGCAAATTCAGTTGTATCGGCGACATGACGCCTTTTAGAAGTCTCTAGTACAGAGTTTGTGGATGCGATTCCAAATGTAGACAATTTATACATAATACCAGGCCGAACCTTATTTTCAGAAAAGCGTTTACTTGACTAGTACCACGCTCTGAGAAATGAGGTCAAGGTAGATTTTGTCAAAACTGGTCAAGTGGATCTTTTTTACTGATGGCTGGACACCACGAGCAACAGAAGCCTATTGCCATAACCACTTGTATCATTTTACTGGATTTGACACTGAAAAATATAGTGTTATAAACAAAAGGCATCACTGCTTGATTCAAGTTTCAACAAAAGATATTTTCTCACTGAAGAACAGCTCTTTGAAATCTAGAGCAATATTGCATTAGGCGCAGCTGGAACATATGGGAAATGTCCGAAGCCATTTCAACCCATTCTTGTTAACACTGAATCCTTGAATGGTCATAATACTATTGTTACAACTCCATTTCTGGCATTGCCAAGACGAAACTTCCCTTGAGACTGATTTCACTTTCATAGAAGGTAAACACCTCCCCCCCCCCCAAAAAAAAAAATAAACCAACAAAATAGAATCCTGCTTTACTGATAATAGGAATCATAGTTTGTTTCTTTTGTGAAAAGAAATTTACAAATTAAAGTTAATTTGCTACTAAAGACACGAAATAAGAATAACGAATGTTTCCAATAAGTATTAATTCATATTGCAAACTAAAAAGGAGCAATAAGCCTCACAATCTTTAGCTTTTTTCCAAAAAGTTGTATGCTTCCCCATTATTTAATTATTCTTAAGTTAGGAAAAACAGGAATTTACAGACAAAAGCTGTTTTAGAAGTGGATGGAACACAATCACCTCAAGCAGTACGAATAGCACGTGTTTTAGGGTGATAAAAGCCAGCAGTATATGGGGCCACTTTAGTGTCAATGGAAATCTCAGTCAAAAAGGTCGTGGGTCACTTTGGCGTCAAGGGGTATTTAACATGGGAAAATTTAACATGGAGTGAATGAAGAATTGAACATAGTGACAAGGGATTGGGCCACTTTAGCGTCAATGAGACCTTAACGTTAAAACTGGGTATATCAAATTTGGCGTCAGTGGGAATTTAACATGGGAATGTCACCTGGAGGTCAATGGGAATTGAACATGGGTGACATCATGGGGGTTTATAGGGTCAAAACTATTTATAGGGTGAAATGTACTTTGTAGGGACAAAGGGTTGAAAGGGAGAAACGTAGACATACAGAAACAAACAAATACACATCCAAACACACAGAAAAGAGGACAGAGATGTTCCAAAGAAAGACTCACATACAGAACAGAGACTCCAATTAGAAAAGTCTATTGTATGGGTACAAAACATTTATTCAATTATATACATGGGCTCTCTGGCCTGTGCTATGGTCTAAGCACTATCCATTTAATACATACAAATTTGGACATGGAACAAACCTATTCACATGTTATCTATTTCTTGGTTCTAGAAAAAATACTTTTAAAACTTAAAGTTCATGTCTTTAAAAAAAAAACCCAATTTATCTACAACGTATATTCATTTCATAAAAGAATGACACTTTTCATACTATTATTAATGTCCATTTTTAAGAAGAAAGCTAAAAGAAAACAAGTAACAAACAATCAAAAAGGACAAAGTTTATGTTTCTCTCTATATCCGTCACACATGTTTAAGACATGGTCAGCTGCCTCTTGTGTGGCCAGCGTAGATGTTTCCTATCACGTACTTCCTTTCATTCGTAAATCTGCTGTTACGTCCATTGTGCTAGGTAAACTTATCGATAAGCAGATCAATGGCGGTTATTGTCTTCTTCCCATGGAGGTACAACGTACACCATATGAATGGTCACTTTTCTATTGGTGATGTCACATTTTTCTCTCATCGTCTGCACGTTTTCAATAGCCCTCAATAGTTTGGAAGAAGTTAATTCTGCAGGTGTACTAAACCCGAGACATAGAGGAGAGTTCAAACTGTCGTGATACATAGATAGGCTCAAACGATCTCGATCTCTGACTTGATACTGACGTTTGAGTTCCTCTAACAGTGAATCAAATAAGTCCGTAACGAAACCTGCTGCTTCCTTGGCTGGAACGTCAGACGCAAAGTCTTTAAATTTCACTGTGTATGTGTAAGTTGTCGTCCTAAATTTTCTCGAAGTCGCCGTCTGAGTCATTTGGACGCTAAAATACTCCTTTAGGTCTACTGAATCCTTTTCCTTCTTGGAAGCACTTTGCTGTGACGGTATGGTGGTGAAAGAGGTCAATGATGTTTGTTCCTTCTCTTTTTTCATCTGCGTAGAGTGATCCATCTTTCTCGGTGTTGTCCTTGCAATAAAATGTCGTTCTTGAAAGTCGTCCCTTTTATACTGGGCGATATCAGCGTGTCCATAAGGTAAAGTCTTGTAGTCTGGAAGTCCCACTGGTTGCACATAGTGTTCCATGGTGTTAGTAAATAAACAACTAAGATGTAGTACTGGATTGGTGATGTGATCGTGAGGCACAGCGTCGCACTCGAGTTTCTCGTTGGGCTTGAGTCTTACGTTCGATACTTGCTGTGTGAAAGGATTAATCTTTCTCGCTTGGCAATGGTAGTCACATGGAACTATCGGTCTTGGACGTTTTCCCTTTTTATATGCTGACCAATATCAGCGTGTCCGTACGGTAAAGTGAAGTGGTTGGGAAGCCGTACTCGCTTCTGGTACACGATTTGGCACACTTTTTCCAAGGACCGACTGACGATTTGGTGTGTGGGTAAACGTACAATCTTCTGCGGTTCGTTGGTGGTCACTCTATAATTTCTGTCCTGTCCAGATTGCAAGGCTTCTTTCAGCACGCCAAAAAATCGTACCATGGGTGACTCGTGGAAATTTCAGTCTTATTGCGAAATACATCACGGCATGTTTGGATGTACTATTCTGTGAGAATTTTGCATAACGTTTTTGACAGAATGATTTCAGTACACTATGTATCCAATTCACTCTTGTGATATTTTACAATAGTAATTTTTTTCCCCATAGGAGTAAGTGGTAGCTGACCAGCTTTTAAACAACGTGTGTGACGGATATAGAAAGAAACATAAACTTTGTCCTTTTTGATTGTTTTTGTTACTTGTTTTATTTTAGCTTTCTTCTTAAAAATGGATATTAATTATAGTATAAAAAGTGTCATTCTTTTATGAAATGAATATACGTTGTAGATAAAGTGGTTTTTTTTTTAAAGACATTTACTTTAAGTTTTTGATATACCCATTTTTAACGTTAATGTCTCATTGACGCTAAAGTGGCCCAATCCCTTGTCGCTATGTTCAATTCTTCATTCACTCCATGTTAAATTTTCTCATGCTAAATTCCCTTTGACGCCAAAGTGGCCCACGACCTTTTCGACTGGGATTTCAATTCACGCTAAAGTGGCCCCATATACTACTGCCAGCTGTTACTGTATTTGATTTTGTCGGTAAGTAGTTTGATCAGAAGCGAAAAGAATCAAATCAAAAATCGCCATGCTAGGATATCATAAAGAGTAATTGTTGAATTGCTTTCAATCCTGGTGGCATAAGTGGGTGATATATTTGGAAAGGGGTAGTAGTTGGAGTAATAATCTTGTCTGAAGATTTTTATACAGATAAATCTAGTATAGTGTGGCGATATGGCATCAGAAGGGCACTATAATATAATGGGAGTTAACATTACGTCCCCAAGCATGGACTAAAACCTTAAGGAAAATTTAACTTTGATAGCCCATTATGTCTTCATATATATAAGATAGTCTGGATCAAAGAAATGCTTGAAATTATAGTCGATGGATTCAAGTTGGTCCACATTCCACCTTGTCTTGAGAATGGATGACGCAAGGGGCAAACGTGCGTCAGTATATTGTTTTCTGGGGAATCGACACTGATTTCACGAAATAAGAATGGGTATAACATAAGTATCATTCAGGTCCCGCGGATAAACGGCACCCATAGCGAATTAATACCAAATACCATATAGATTACGACTTTCTGTGTCACCTCGTACCCTGAGAGACTTGTTATCAAAAGTTCACACTACAAAGAGGATATGATTTGTCAGTATCCAATATCATCTACCTCCTCAAGACAGAGGGAGTCATGATCGATCAAGAAAGAAAGCCATTCGCTAGCCCCTGGTTATTATTTTCACATTCGACCTGTTCAGAGAATGACTCCCAGAAACTTTGGAACGAATGTTTACACTTACATAATAAAATGTAAGGAATTCAAATCTCAAGTTCCTACACAGAAAGCAGCTGTCTTTACTACTGACTTAATGGATTCTATGTTGACGGAGCTGAAACGATGGTGTTAGACAGAAGATCAAAATAAAAGCATCAATCACTCAATGCAAAATATTCAAGACGTACTTAACTCTCACTATACGTTGAAAGTTTACTATTAATTCACTCATGGAGATCTCCTGTTTCGAGGACCCCATTTTCCCCACCGAAGATATATTGAGATCTATCATCACGATGGCATTACCAGTATTACAGGATTTCACTGATACAGTTACTATTGTGACACATGTGACCAGGAATTTAGTAATCGGGAGCAACAGATGCAATGTCAAAAAGATGCCGTGGCTGTTTAGTTTCCAGACCTTGTTTTCCTGATTGACATAACCGGCAGACTAATAGACTTAACAGGTTTCAAATCACATCGCATGAAACATCTCCAAGAACGAAGAGTGGTCGCAAATTACTGCCAGTGTGTTGAACCAGTGGACAGCGTGTGCGTACCAATAACAAAGAGTAACTCGTTTGTCCAGGAGAGAATTTGTCTTTGTGGTCAAGTCGTCGAGATGAATCATCCATGTTATATTGAGAGATATGTCAACGAATCTGAGAAATTGTTGAATGACCAGAACAAGAACAATAAACGGACTATTCTACCGATTTTTCTCACCTCCCATCATTTGTGTGGATCATGACTCTTGTCATGGATGTATTCAGGAACTTTTTCACCACTGTCGAAAATGTAGCGTGATTCCATAGGGGACGTTAGAAAATAATTCATGGACCACATATTCTTTCTGATTTCGTCGAGTAGGTTTTGGAACTCACTGACGACACCTGATACAAAGATGAGATGTTTAGTTTATTGCCACAGTCATCAATACTCTACAGTTGCTCAGGATAAGACGGATAATTTATGTTGAAACATTTTTCAGAATAAAGAATTGAAATTTCAGTAGTCACCATGCATGGAGTCAACGACGGTTTGATAAAATTGTTAAATTCTTACAAGATGAACTTGTACAATCATGTATTACCTCATTATTGCCTCGAGAAAACGATGTCTCCTTTATGTAATGCGTGTGCTGAAACGTGCAATCAATGCCAACCTTGTCTTCAAGCCGACTAGGAGCGCGTTTTGACGAGAATGTGGGCTAGTGTAAATTTGTTTCATGGTCTCGATAGTGAATACCGAATGTTAAATGCAAACGAAATTTAGCACATTCTTACCACAGAACAATACCAAGAGGATGACGACTTGAATCCAAATATTTTGTCAAGCTACTTCAACGAGATTCTGCAACTGAAACAAACAGTGTCATATCCAGAAGTAACAGATCATTTTAAACAAGGTACCATACCCTAGGAAGCATAAACTTAGAACACGTTGAACAGAGCGAAGGAAGCCTTAAAGTCAGATGAAGACGACGACTCTCATGTCAAAACGGTCTGCCCTCTCAAGCGTTTACGATTGTGTGATCATCTGTCGACCCATCGAATAAGTGTATCAGATCGTCAACGAGAAACGCATGAGACCACCTGATCACAACAGGGTAATATATGGGTACCACCCTTTAATATAAACGAGAGAGTTCCAAAAATAAAGATCATTGTGAGTAAAGACGTTCGCCGAGTCAGGTGAATTCCATATAGAAACAATGTAATGGACACAATGACTCCAAGTTCAATGAAGCCGAGTGTAATCATGTGCCTTGCGACAAGAGTGATGATGTCCCCTGAGACCAGAGTAATGCAGCACGACTTAGCAAGAGATGCCGTTTGTGTACCCATCTATGGAAGCCATCCACACACTCACAAAGCACTCTGGATACCAGAAAGCGCAACGAACATCACAAATCAAAGAAGATTACGCATCTCTTGTGATGTTTTCCGATTCCATAGGAAAATAGAGGTTTTGTGCCAAAAGGGAATGGCCCAAATATCTGGAAACACTCATCCACAGATGTGTCTATATTTAGACAAAGTGATCAAGTGCAGTGTTTTAGTTATGTGTGAAACTTAACGAATGTGAATATGAAGATATCTTGATTAGGTCAGACGGTTTCAGCGCGGACTCTACCTTTCCTTGGTCGGTCCAGATTATTATCCTCGTCGATACTTTGGAAGAGTGGAGTCGTAGTTTAATTACGGACCGAGGAAACGCATTTATCACTACTTTGGATAGATTCAAGTGAAACGCGTAGAACAATTACATCCTCTGTCACATAAAATGAATAGCTATTGGTGCTTGTGTGCTATATAAAGGCTGACTGAAAAGGGTTTTAATATAGTCTAAAAGAGGTTTTGTGCCAACATGTGATAAGACTCTTCTGCAAAAACGACATATGACACACCGTGCCACAAAGTCTGTCATCAGTGCTATACAGAATTCTGTGGGACGAAATCAATGTAACGGTTCTAGACTTGATGGGCTACCAACTATTTACAAAAGAAATGATTTCACAAGACGATATGACTCCTTTAACTTAGGCCGACGTATCGTGTGTGTGTTTGTTTGCGTTTGTGTGACGAACTTTCTTAGATAGGGTTATGGTTAGGCTATTCATTCTTGATTTGCTAAATATTATGAGATCTTGTAAGTACTTACCAACCGGTCATTCAAAAGAACCTCAATAAATTATTGATACAGAGTGTGAGTGTTGCTAAAAGGTCTTGAAAGGAATGGTACTCTTGACATATATAAATAAACACCAGTTAGGAAGACAACGTTTTCCTCGCCAAATGGAGAAAAATAAATTTCCTATCAGTCAAACCAGAAGGATTGTTTTCCATGTTTATTAGTGCGATGCTGAAGAAGATCTAGTCTCCCTAAAAAGGACCAATGTTTTAGGAAGGACATCACACCTTTGCCCTTGTACTTTATGTAAGGACGAAAACTAACAGTTCTTTAAAAACTGGGTTGGTGGAACCAATGACTTCAATGAAAAATTCATTACTTGCTCGTATTACTTATCCGACACATCCGCTATCGTAATCCAAAATATTACACGAGCCTAAAACATCGAACAGTGGATACGCAATTAGCCAGCATTTACTACAATCCTGGCCACGAAGGAATATAACATTTATATCTTGAAACCAAAACCAAACTCAAATGTCTATATCTACAATGTGTAAATTGTGGTTTCAAGAACAAATGAAGTACACGTTACACAAATTCATTCGACGGAAATTTTGCATTCAAATATGAATTGATCATCAATGTCAGGTCGATTTAGTAGAGATCTCACTTAGCTTATTACAATCGAGATTACAAATATTTGTTTTGTATCATTGTGTTTTCAAAATCGACTTGTGTCATTGTGTTTTCAAAATAGTCTTGTGTTATTGTGTTTCAAAATCGTCTTGTGTCATTGTGTTTTCAAATCGACTTGTGTAGTTGTGTTTTCAGAATCGGCTTCTGTGGCTCATCTTTAGTGAGAGCTTTTAAAATCGTCTTAATAAACAAGTGGTCGACAACCTCTGCGATGGCAAAGGGACAAAGGCACTGAATTTCTTAAACAAAGTTTCCAAACAGAAAGCATTTCTCTAGTTTCGCTGAATGTTCTTAAAGACCTTTAAAATATGTAAAATCGGATGTACTCCAGAAGAAGTGACGCCTCAAAACAAAGTGACATGTTTGATCGAGTGTTTGGAACGTCGTAGTCCAGAGAAAAGAAAGAAATATCAAAATCATTTTTGACAATGTCTATTTACCAAACTAGACGACATGACCGTTTCTTGCGACAAGACTAGTGAATGAACGTGACCCAATAAACTACAAATTGATAAATATCAAAGGATAAGTGTTAACAGGAAGGTTTTACTTAGTGACCAAGAAAGACGACGACGACGTGTACGAAATCGGAAATATTCTCGATCAAAGAACACTAAAGTGAGAAAACACCGAATCCAAGCAGTCAAAGTCCGTTTGAAAGGATATCCCCCCACCCCACCCCCGTTTCAGCAGTTGTGTTAGAGCTTCACAAATCATTGGCTATAAAAAGAAGTTTAAGTTACATGCATAAAAGAACTACGTAAAACAACAAACACAGAAGGTGTGATGTGGAGAATAAAAGTCGCAAACAAGCCCTAATTAAAGCAGGCAAAAATGTGCTGATACATTCGGAAAATGACTCTCTGGTCGAAGAGACACACCTATAAATTAACTTCACACTCCTGGCCAAGGCCAGAATTCATCGTCTACATCACAGGTTGGTTCTACGCAAGCAGAAACTGAATAGGAAAAAAAGAAGAGTCAGAGATGGGCCGTTTTGGATTACTAAAATAATGCTGCACCGAGCTTCTTGTGAATGTTCAAAGACAGAACTTATCTATTTGTGATGCCTCCGAGGACGATGATGATGCAAGAATTCCAATGGGTAGAATTTTACCCTGTGTCGTGTTCGACCACTTCAGCTCCTATTGAGTTTGAAATCAAATTGCAAGCCAAAGATTACATCGATCAGAATAACATTTCATTTTATCTGAAAATAAGATCTCTCGTGACGGTCAACACTAATCCAGGTACCGATGCCAGAGTGGCTCCAGTCAACAGTTTCATGAAGTTGTTGTTCATCGAAGAGGATTTGTACTAAACATCTGTTCATCTATTCAGTCCCTCTTCATACTGTAAGATTTATTAGCGATATATCAGGAATACTTGTGACAAGTTCCGTGTTCCTGCATTTCAGCTTAACACTGGTTGCTGTGTAGAGAAAATGTAATGTGCATTTTTAAAAGAACTCAGTTGTCATGACAATGGGGGAGGGGGCTGGGATTGTGTGTACTTTGCTGCTATTAAATACTGTTCTGTTAAAACATGAGAACTATTCAAACGGGCTGTTTTTATACCAGCGTATGTCGGAAGTAAGACCAAGCTATATACTCTATTACCGAGACCAAAGCAATCATTCATACACCAAAAAATGAAAAAAAAGGAAATTAAAGTCTCTTTGAACAATATTTAAGATATGCAAGGTGTATTTTTAATTAAAAAATAACCTGTATAACCAGTGAAGAAAACCGGGGAAATTCATTTTTTTAAAACTCGAACTCTATATATTATATTATCGTGTGCAGTGCATTCTCAGCCATTTAACAGCGTCATCATCAGCAAAGTGCAGAGCCTGCTGTCCACCGGGGAACTTTGTCAGTGGACAGTTGTTCACAATGTGTGACATGGTCTGTAGAGCTCCACAGCAACAGGAAGAGTCAGTGACCTGACCCCATCGGACAAGGTTGACTGCACAGCGACCCTGTTCTCTCCGAAAGCAGTTCAGCGTAACCTACAGATGACGTGGAATGTTGAAGCCAGGAGGGAGACAATTGGCTCAGCTACGATATCTATTGAAGACCACTCGGCACTCCAAGCCGAAATAGCTGTCATATCCTCCGGCAACGAACCTAATCAGATTGGGCATCTCGAAGTCAAGCGGACTGCTGGATGTGAGTTATGTCCATGTACAGTGGAAGGTTCTGACTCTCACATGACCTTAGCCAACACTTTTGTGGTTGCATCCTGGCGACGCAGATGTGGAATAAGAATGTTGCTGAGTACCGGCATCCATGGTAAAGGAGTAGGACGTAGTATTCCGGAGATTATACGCATTGTTAAGTTGAGCTGGACATCAATTAACTTGGTGTGGCATGATCGAGCTCAGACAGAAGCACAATAATCGACTGTCAAATAACAGAGGGCCAGTGCTGATGTCTTGAGTGTCTGAGCACTAGCGCCCCAGGTTGAGCCAGACAGTTTGCGGAGTAGGTTGTTTCGAGTGCTACGTTTTGCTGCAGTTTTCTTCAGGTCGTTGTAGAATGTCAGTGATCTGTTCAGAGTCACACCAAGGTAAGTTGGTGTCGGGTCGTGTTTTATTTGCTGCCGATTGAGGAGGATGCAAACCTCACGGTTCGCATTTGCATTGTTAAGGTGGAAGACGCTAGAGACTGTGTTTGTTGCGCTTGGCTGTAGACACCATTTCTTGAAGAAGTCCATCATATCCTCCAGGTCCTTATACAGTACCTCCTCAAGCTCAGGTAAATCATTGATATAGATATTGAACAAACGTGGCGAAAGAACAGACCCTTGTGGAAGTCCGTTAGTCTTACGCCTCCTCGAGCTGCAGCTCTCTTTTATATACACTCTGTAGCGCCTGTCGCGATGGAACAGTTCGATAGTCTCAACTATCCAGCGCGGCAATACCCTGGAAATTTCCAACAACAGCCCTGCATGCCAGACTGTGTCATATGTCGCTGTTAGATCAAGGAAAACAACTCCATTTTTTAGGTTCCTCTGAAAACCGTTTTCAACAAACGTAGTCATGATAAGGACTTGATCACATGTGTTACGGCCATGCCTCAAGCCTGTCTGTTCAACAGTTATGATATTCTCTAAGTCTGGGCAAATTCTTTTGGAGAATCAGGCGCTCCAGTACCTGGCGCCACAAAAGTCGGCATGAACTTTGCCCTAACAACCCGGGTGTAAAAAGCGGCTAGCCATTCCTTTGCCTTCGGGCCAAGATGCTACAAGAACTCAGGCAGGATGTTGTCATATCCTGCTGATTTGCCCAATTTGATACTGCATAGCACTGTTTCGAGATCTGTTGTAAATGCCTCTGGAGTATTTTGATTTAGTTCATTTGACTTCCGACGGCAGCATTGTCGCCACTCATCTCGTACTTGACGTCGGCGCTGTTTCTCCAGGGGTGCTTTTGCCACTTGTAATAAGTGACTAGCTACAGCATTTGGTTTGACAACAGGGTGAACTTGAACTGGTTGTTGCTGAGCGGTGCCACGTATTCGAATCAAGCTGCATAGTTTCCGGCTGTAAAGCATAAAGCTGAGTGATCCTGTAGTTTCCTCTCAGCGAATGCGCCTGGCAGGGTCCAGGGATTCGATCAGGTGATCTATGTCTGGGTCTCCAGATGCTTCATACTCTTTGAGAAGAGCCTGACATTCTTGATCCATACAGAGTGTATAGACTGGACGACGACCACGAGGGACAGACTGAGTGGCTGCCTTGAATATGGCTCTTTGGAAGCTGCGGTAGGATTCCTTGATTTGGATGCCGTGAGATGATATAGCGACTGTGCTACGCGCCAGTATTCAGTATACTTCGTCCAATCTGCTTTACGCAAGTTCCAACGCCGGTGTGAAGAGCTGTGTATAGTCTGCAGCTGAAGTCCAATATGAATAAGTATTAGTCTGTGCTGACATTGTGGGAAGTCGTCTAGAACAGTTTGGCTTACTGGCCGAAGATGGTCAGCAGTGGAGCTGACACAACAGAGGTCCGGTGAGTAGTCATTTTGCTATTTTGAAGAATGCAAGGTCCCACGCTGCTTGGAGACGAGGGGTCAGAGGAGGTCATTGTTCATTGCCCACTCTACCAAGTGTTCCTCGTGTTCATCGGGGTGTGAGTATCCCCAGTCAGGGTGATGACTGTTGAAGTCGCCAATATAGGCGGCAGGGTGTTCGAGAGTTGGAAGCATACTGTTTTTCCTGTGGGCACTGGGCGGTATGTAGTCATTAGCAATCTTGTACCCTCCAACTTGGACCACATCGCAGAATCTGGTAGAGGAAACTGGAGATGCATCAGTAATGTCTCAGCGTGCATACGTAGCACGGCCGAATTTGGAGCCTGGTATTGATGAAATAAGGTCAAAGCTTCCAGTGGTGTATCGTGAGCCTCCTGCATACAGATTATGTCAACATTATGACGGTGGGCTATAGTGCTGATGATGAGAGACCCTGCTGAAAGACCCTGGACGTTAAGATGTAAAACTCGTAGGGCCGGTCAAATGACTTGAAAGTCAGCGGACATTCCCATGTCGGGGGCTGCTCTTGGTAGTGGCACGTAACCAAGATTCATTGCTGAATTCGGTTTGGAAGTTGGATCCTTTGCTTCCCCAGCCTCTGGCGGAGCCTAGGCTGTGTACTTGCGGGAAACGTGACGTGAACGCGGATCGATGCTTCCCTCGAACCCTATGCAAAATACGAAACTGTAGAGCGCCACCAAAAGATTATGAGCGGAAGAGTAGCCGGAGGGGGAGCACCAGAAAAGGGAAAAGAATGCAATAGTGTCTCAATGAAAGGTGTGAAAGGTGCAACAAAGGCTTCGTCTTAGGGAAGATGAACATGAAGCGCTCTTGTGGCAGCAACACTAGCAGCAGGAATATCAACAACCATAACCGTACCTGATCCCGCAAACCGAACATTGAGAGATCGAAACAGAGGTTCCCAATTTTAGACTCGCCATCCCAGTCAGGATTAGATGTGTCAATGTTGGGAGGCGAAGTTGTCCTGGATGTTGATAACACTAACTATCCAGAAGAATCAACAGACTTTTTCACTGCCGTTGAGTTCTATCCGAAATATAGGTACTGATCAATTATTGCCAAAATATTGTACTCTATGTGTGTACGTATTCGTCTTTTGTCATTCACAGAGAAGTGGTTTTAATGTTATCAGCTTTATCATCATTAGGACTGTTGCAAAGATGAAAGGTCGATGGAAAGGAGCTGTTCCAAGAAAAGTATAGTTTTGGAGTTACATGCTTAAGAATAAAATTGTGCAGTGATATGAAATATGCTATCATAATTGTAAGGACTTTTTCCACTGAATAGAACCACTTTACTCTGACGTTTACTGTAGGACAAAGATTACTAATTAAGCTGGTGTTATGGTACTAAAATATATGCACTTCTAATCAACCTTGTGATAATTCTGTCTGGACCTAGATGCATACCTTTTTGTAGTCTGATTGTTTTTATTACACTTCCAACAGAAAAATCTAGTCTAAATGTAAAATAGACTGGCATTGAACTCATATGCTAATAAACATTCTAATTACAACATACAATCATGAAAAATTAAGCTATGTAAACATTATGTTTACAAGTTACAATCATGTACGAAAGTTAAGCACACAACGTAAATTAAATATATATAAGGGCAGCACATGTCAGAATTCTTATCATGATTTGGAATCTCTCAGAGTTTTGCAAACTTGATTTCTACTGTTACATGGAAAAAATCAGTTAACGTTCTCTTTTAAACTAAAGATTAAAAACAACTATATGACAATAATGTTTTGAAAGCAGGCTCAAAGAATGTTAGTGGGTATAATATAGTTCTAAATTTTTTATTGCACGGTATGTTAGTCAGTTTACACACATTCTACTGATTCTTTGAAGTTATCGCAGAAGAATAGTTTCTAAAATGTTGGGAATAAGCATACGTACTGCAATGTTAAACATAAAGCGTCGTATCTAATCGCAGTACTGGTTGAACTTAAGAACCTATCTTTACGTCCTTGGAATACAGTCTACTTATTGCTCTGACAAAAGTCTCCAGGGAGTGGCATAGAAGCGTTAAACAAATGGATTTCAATCTGATAATTAGACGCTTTCTTAGTGAGTCTGCGATAATAGCATGTCAGAAGGAGAATGTACATACCCTATGTCACATATAATATCCTTCCCGCTGTATTCTGCAATTATCTTCAGCCTCGGGGAGACAGGTTGTCAATGCCTAGCCTCTTCGTGCACATAACGTACTTATCCCTATGTTATGTTATGTATATATAGTTTACATTGTTATTTTTTTTATTCATTTTATGCTTTGGGTTACGTAATATTGTATTTCGAAGGTGCCCTTGTCCAAAATCATGTTCTTTGTCTACCTGAAGCGTTTTAACCTGTAAGAAACTAATTCATTGCTAATATTTTCTCTATGAGTGTGGATTTAATATTAGGATCATTATCAATAGAAGTAAATATATTTATTTTGGTCTGAGTCAAGGACATTATGTTCTTTATAATAATTTTAGTAACAAACCTTGTCTAATTATAGATTGGATTGATCTAGAATGAACTTTTGTCATACATCCTGGCTCTTCTTTTTTGTCTTAGGTTTTTTTTTCTTTCTATAATCATGTTTATCTAGAAATTATTCATTCTTGCTATAAGATCTTCCGGCAGAATCGTTGGTTGTGTTTAGTGTTTCGTTTGGGCCGAACTCATTTAATTCAATTTATTCTTCTCTGCAAATACAAAGTACTCTATAATATTCTTGCAAAGAGACATTAACTGGGAACTATAGCGAATTCAAACAAGGAAACCTTGTATTGTATTACCGTGATTCAACGAAAGACTGTTGACACATCATTACAATTCAAATAATTGTCATATTAGTACATTAGTGACTATAGGCCACTACAGGCACATCAGCACCTTCAACGTTGGAAAATATTTGGAATACAACTTAAGTTTATTCAGAACATTATTCAATAGGTCTTTTATTCAATATTCTAGGATTATTTTGGATTTTATTCGCAATACCGTAAGTTCCTGTTTACATTTACACTTTGTATTCCAGGTAAATAATTATTTCTTGAATTTTACAAAGCTGTTTGCTTCTCGCTCTTTTCTATTACTTTTTTAAAGACCACAGATTTGTAATAATATAATAATTGGTTAGGTGAAGTAATACATTGACTGTGAAATAGTTATCTAACTCCACATTCGGAATACATGTAACATACCTTTGTAAGCATTTTAGTTTCTTCTTTCTTCTATATTAAGGTAGCATGGATATGAAATACTGTAGTTTAAACAACACATGCTACAGAACGACCTTCTCACAGAGAATAGAAAACTAAAGAAAAGTTAAAAGAGTTGATCTAATAATAAAAAAGCTCTCATGCTGGAAACAGGGTTGTAGCTGTATGAGAAGAATAAACGTTTGGATGGAATTCATCAGACTTGAAAAACTTTTTTTGGCAACGTTGTTTAACACTGTTTATATATATATATATATATATATATATATATATATATATATATATATATATACACACACACACACACACACACAAACAACCTTTCAAACTTCTATTTACAAGGTTATTTACTAATAATATATCTTCTGTAGTATATTGATGTGTCTGTGTGTCTGCCTGGACATACAACTAATAATCCAGGACAGCGATTGTTTACACTATTCAGTAACCTTCTTAAATCGTATAAGATTCATTAGTGGTTAAATGTATGCATTAGATTATAACGTAATTTAGATTCTTGTTCTTGCATGGACTGACTTAAATCTCACCATCCTACGTTACGGTCAATCATTTGGATCACTTCAGGATTTTCCGTATGAGTCTTAAATCAGACGTTTCTAACCATTAGTCGAAGTGTTTGAAAATATTGGAGCTGACTGACACAAGAACACTAGATGAGAGAAAGACCTGTTCATTTAGTCTTCGATGCGCTACATTGTTTTGCATAATTAGAGGCAAAGTCAAATGTAAGTTTCAAGCTGGTAGCATCCAGTTTCATGATATTACCTTAACTTTATTCCAAAGAGTAGTTGCAGAAACTATGTAACTTACCAAAGACTCTTGAGATAGTATATGTTAACCTCGGCTGATGTACTTGAGTGAGCACCTCTGATTTCTTCAAATACCCGGTCACGTATTGCAATTATTACGATGGCTGTTAAATCCGCTAAATTTGCTTTGCTACGGGACTTACTTTGTAACGAATGCTCTTGAGTCTTGGAAAAGATAAATTTGCCAATAAAATGAAAGAATCTGGGTAGAATCATTCATTCTACTAAGTTTGCCTCTTTTAACTGCTGTGAATAAATTGTATGTATAATTAAATCTGTATGCTTGTGAAACATGGACACACACATCAGATCTACAAAGAAGGATTCATACCTTCGAAATGAGAAGCTACCGCAAGATCTTGGGCATCTCATACATTGACCATGTAACCAACGAAGAAGCCCACAACTGGATCCAACGAGCCATCGGATCCTATGAAGACCTCTTGACCACTGTAGAAAAGCGCAAACTGAAGTGGTACGGTCATGTTTCAAGATCATCTGGACTGGCAAAAACAATCTTGCAAGGCATTGTGCGAGGGTGCAGAAGAAGAGGCAGACAGAAAAAGAGGTAGGAAGACAACATTAAGGAATGGACAGGCATGGGATTTGGAAATTCCCAAAGGGCAGTAGAGAACAGGGAAAGATGGAGAGAATTGGTTGTAAAGTCAACTGTGGTGCCCCAACGACCTCTTGGGTTAAGGGATTGATGATGATGATGATCCAAACATATTATTGCACTTACGAAATATAGAAATAATACCATAAGACACTAACAGAATAAGGCAAAGGGAGATATAGTACGGAATCGTGCCAACTTCGTTTTGATCCTGAGCAAAATTCCACGTGTCATTATTTTATTATTATTTGTTGTTGGGTTTTTTTTTGTTGGTCTTTCATTAGTGTTAAGTCATTTATTTAAAATATTTTCGAATGAAAACTGTAATTTCCATAAGTTTTCTCGACATTCTGAGAAAAACAATATTTAGCGATATTATGTCTTTCGTAGTGCTCGTTTTTAATGTATACTGAAACATTTAATAAGTATTTTTTCATTGTTCGTCTGTCGTACAGTGAAGAGCAATTACATTTAAGTCATTTATGTAAGGTAAACAGTACTCTATGATTGATATATTTTTCTTTTTATCTTGAAATCAGTGATTTAACCAAGTTTACAATCGTGCACAATATATTGCGAATGCTATAAGAAAGATAAACATGCTAAGTTATGTTTACGAAAATAAATTTCTATTACATAGATGATTAATGTTTTATATGAAAATAAAAATTTACTAATTATATGACATTGGTATGTGTCTAACATATTAAATTAGTTCATAAGCTCCAAATAAATGGCTCTTATATTTTAGGCTTGATTGATTTTCAACTGTTTCCATCGGGTGATGGTAAGTCGCTTCGAATATAGAGCCAGACTAATCAGTTTTGGTTCGAGTCTTGCCTGTGCTGTAAATAGGTTCTCTAATAATTGGATGCACTTTTTCACTTTCTTCGATTTGCATGAGTATAATAGTGCAAGAGGGCCGAGGTCTTGAATTATAAATTTCAGAGTGTAAGAGAAGATCATAAATCATGGAAACTACCACTGTACCATACTCCTCTGAGGGGTTGATTTGCTATGACTGAAGTTTGAATTATCTTATTTCATTCGAATCCAATTATGAATATTTTGTGTAAACTGTACAAACGACAACCCAGCTAATTTTACGTAATAAACCAATCACAGCGACAACCGAAACCGACAATCGAACATTCCCAGCTTACTATCAGGTGCACCATCAAAAGACTGCCGAGAACAGATGGTCTTTTCCTGAAATTTAAAACGTCAAAGGTCCTGTTATTTGTTTTCATGAGTCATTTTGGACAGATGTTTCAAAACATATAAGGTTTTCAAACCGTATGATA
>JAECUM010009826.1:0-68004 GCA_016617855.1 Megalonaias nervosa | reverse complement strand
ATATATATATATATATATATATATATATATATATATATATAATGGAGTTAAATGTGCAACACAAGTACGGCGGATTGAATCTATCACACACGTTATCAGGAAACATGTTGATATTAACACACATTTTTTAAGACATAAATACTTCAAGTCTTTAGAGTTGTAACCGATACAGATAGGTGCGTCTTCACCAGTCTTACATGTACTTTAATTTGTTATTTCTGACTTATTGTGACTTATCATAAGATAATACAGCTTGCATCTCCTAAAGTAGAAACATGCAATCTTATGTTGATAATATTTTTCCCGCTCGACCTATAATCTATTTAGTTTCACTGAGACACCACCACATCCAATAATAATAATAATAATAATAATAATAATAATAATAAAAATTATTATTATTATTATTATTATTATTATTATTATTATTATTATTATTATAATAGAAACGACAAGTTAATGAAGTTGACGAAGAAGAAAAGAATAATATGCATCAAAATTATCAACATCGCTTGGTTCTACCATGAACCTTTCTACCTAGCTTAATATTGTTGTTGTTGTTGTTGTG
Source organism: Megalonaias nervosa (assembly GCA_016617855.1). NCBI lineage: Eukaryota > Metazoa > Mollusca > Bivalvia > Unionida > Unionidae > Megalonaias > Megalonaias nervosa. Next base: position 67,436 of record JAECUM010009826.1, on the reverse strand, counting down.
GGGCTTAACGCCATTCTTCAGCACACGATAGGCTATACATGGCGGCCAGTATTAATGGTGGAGGAAGAAACCGGGAAACCCCTGGAAAGAACCACCGACCCACGAGAAGCTACTGGCAAGCTTTCTCACATATCCACATTCGCCGAATCCTAGACTCGAACCCACGCAGACAGAGGTGAGATGGCAGTGATCCGTAACGGAAAGCGCTTTAGACCACTCGGCCACTCGGGGCCCCGCTTAATATTGTATGGAGACCATAGCTACATATTATCATCTTCAAGAGGTGCATAAACAATCCAGTTTAGTTTGTTGTCTTCAATTTATTTTTTGTCTGATTATTTTTTTAATCATAAGGAGAAATCATCTGACATGGATACATAAATAATGTGTTTGCATGGATGGATGTATTCGAGCTATAAGCATGTCAGCACAATACTGGCTATATGGTGCCCAGTAAATATTTCTTATAAAAATGTAATAATAATGGATTGCAAAAACACTAACGAACGATAAAGCATTCGAAATAAACGAAATAAATAAAAGAAGTCCTGGAAATGATTAAAGGAACGGCTGGGGTACTCTTAAAATTAAATGAAAGCAATTGTCAGGATGGTAAAACCATGAAACAATAGAATACATCACAAATATAAATAGCACGTTATTCTTCTCACTGTGTTACATACTATCAACAGCTTGATGCAAAACAATTGGCCTTTTAGCTGGTTTATGTGAGCTTAGTCTTTTATCTTTTTTACCACGATATCAGTTGCTTCATTTTTATTTCAAAAAGAGAAAACCATATACTATAAAGAAGTTTGGTCAATGCACATGTTCCAGAACCGAAGTTATTATGTGGGAGCGGATATTGTACATTTATGGACATGTCCTTGTTTTGCTGGATTTAATGGGACATTGAACACATTTCTCTGTATCAATGGGGGTTAACTCGGCCTTTCCAAGAGGCACACAGAAGCAGCAGACGAATAGCAGCAGAGAGGGTGAACAGACCCCTTGCTTGGACTGTTACTTATTAAAACAAAATTATGGTCTCAATAGTCAATAACGATATAAACCCCCACCAATTGGGTTACTTCGTTTTTGACCTTCGTTCAGTGTTTCTTTACTCGCGGACAACCTACTTTTGGTCGCACCCTCTCTGCTGCTCTGGTTTTTATCCAAAGATTTTATCAAGACCTATACGATACCTCGACCTAGGATCATGTAAATTTATTGTGATAAATCCGTGTGGAGTAGCTTGCGCCGCTGAAAAAAAGTTTTTGAATTTAATCATGTCCATGTCCCCTGAACACCAAGTCTGATGAATGTTTCGCAGAGTATGTGTATTGACTCCATTAAACACAACTAAAATATTACAGTTATCTCTGATCACTTTAGGTATTTATGTATAGCGCTGGGTAACATAAATCACGTCAGTATTTTTGTGTCTACCTCGAGAAAATATCCAAGCTGGGTTTGATTGTTTGTCCAGCATCACATCATCATATACTACGAGATTATTAATAAGTCCATCAAGGTCATCTACAGATGGCGCTTCATCAACATTGTTAATAAAATCAATAATATTATTACCGTCTTCATCACCTTGACTTACGTCAAGGAACTTTGCATTTTCAATAAAATCTTTAAGTACTTCATAACATCTCTGATCATCTACAGATGGCGCTACTAAATATAACCTATCCCACTTGAGCCATCTCATTATCAGATTAAGCAACAATTCGATCTTACCTGACCCAGATGGACCAATTATTATCATCCTGTTAGAATTCGGTAGCGCTGGATGATGTTTGACTGGCTCTTGCTTTCGTGTTGCTGAGAAGTCAATTGTATCCATATGATAAATATTATGAATTTATATTGTGATCGATGTAGAGCACCAGTAGTAGATGAAAAGGCTGATTCTAGCGCAAAGGTCATTTTCACCCCCTCCCAACTCTCAGAACAAATATAAATCACTCCATCAGAGACCCTAAAATCCCACCCCAAAACAATATCAAAAAAAACCAAAAGGCTGATTCTGGCGCAAATATATTTTGAGATTAAATGAGTCTCATCAGAAGGCAGGTAAAATTTCCTTTTGAAGCACTTTGGAGAAATCAGGTAAGTGATATTATTTACTAATTTTAGATAAAATTTTATGTTATATCATACTTCTTTTGATAATATTTCTCATATTTGCTGATCCTCATGGGTATAATATCTGTTAACATGTTGTCAATAATACGAAATTCACGTATTAAATCGTCCATACTATATTTTACTCCTCTTAGGTAAGATCTTATTTGATTAAGCAGTTTCTTGTAAGTTATAATCGATGTTAAGCAGCCGTGCTTTTTTATCGAAATTTTAGGTTCAACTTTTTTACAAGCTGCTGTAAGAGAAACACCAACACCGGATATGATTAACAAAAACGGGTTTAATGATATACCACTTGAAATTATGCCAGAACTAGTCATTAACAATGGCAGATATGATATTACTCGAAGGATCTTGTTATAATATTTGTAGCATTTTTTAACGCACCAAAGTTTTTTGTGATAATATTTGTAGTATTGTATTAGCGCGTCCACATCTTGTTTTGGAATATCTTTTGAAATATGATTGAAATCAACTATACTTTTTTCATTATACAATATTTCTTTACAATAATCCTCAAATAATTAATTGCGGTGTTTCAGCTACAAATTCTAGACACCACCAGTATAACGTAGTGGTTAAATTTTTATTAGATGGTTCAAGGATAAATTCCTCTTCGGTATCTTTGTTTAATACTATAGATACAGTTCCAGACAAAGCATCAGTTGAATGACGCCATAGATACTTGGTAAATATAGTAAACTTCTCAGGGCTAAAAACAGATAGCCTATACACACCAGTAACCTCTGCAGTGTGTTTGATAGATTGATTTTGCAGTGTCCACCTCGCTTGTCCTGATGCTACTGTGTATACTATATTTTTAATCTGCCTGTGAGGAATTTTAATCATACTAGTTTTTTCAACAATACTAGGAATCCCACCGATAATATCGTTGAGTTTTGTGTTGATATCAACGAGTTTAATATCAACATTTGATGGACTCCCAAAAAATTCGTTATTGGTTCTGTTTATGTTTCTACGAAAATTTAAAAATGTACTCACGTGATTATTAAAATCAGTTTTGAGTGAGGTCATTTCATTATTGATTGGAATTTCTTTATCATCAACATATTTCTTCGTTGCAGCATCAAAATCAGATTCTGGTGTTCTAAGATTATTGATGCCATTATTGTTCATGTTGAGAGATGCATGCATTATACCGCCACGCACTGACACGTACTTTGATTCTTGATCATCGACGTATTTCTTTGTTGCCGCATCATTATCTGCAGTTGGATTTCCAAGGTATGTAATTTTATTTAGGCTCATGGAAATGTCACCCGTGAAATCGTCACCAGCTTTCTTGATATAATCGTTGACCGACGTACCAGAATCTTGTATTTTACCGTGATCAGTAAAAGTAACGATATTATTAACAACAGCAGACGGAATTCGTATAAGCACATCCGACATTTGTATATTACTTGTCTTTAGACGTCCTTGTCTATCCTGGAAAACAACTACTTCATTTTGATCTACACTAGCGATGTTGAGCAAATTATTGATTTCATTTCTTAGTTGATCAATGGTTACATATTTGGATAAGTCACCTTGCTGACCCTTAGTCGATAGCTCTACTATTAATGTCCCAAATTTTGTATAGTAGCTCATTATATTATTGTCCACATAAAAATGACGAATATATTAAATTTTGATACCGAGAGATTAATCAGGCATAGACATAATAATGACCTTCCAGATTGTCATTATCTTATTATTGGTCGCACAGGATCGGGTAAAACGAATCTGTTATTAAACCTATTACTCAACGATAACTTTAACTATGATAAGGTGTATATTTACACAATTAATCCACAGCAGGATAAGTATGAGTTACTAAGTGAGTACAATGATAAACTTCGTGATGAACTTGGCGTTGGTGATGACATATTCCTAATAAGACAACCAGAAGAACTCGTTCCGGTTAATCAACTCGATTCGTCCGAACATAAAATAATTGTGTTTGATGATATTCCGCTAAACAACGAAGAAATGAACAAAATTAGATCTTATTTTTCACTATCGCGTAATAAAAGATGTAATTCTGTCTATCTGGCCCAAGGCTTTTATAACGTCGATAGATTTATCAGGCGAAATACTGGTTGTTTCATATTATTTCCCGGACTTGATAATGTTGATGTAAGAAATATTGCAAACGAGCAATGTGGTGATGTAACGAAAGATAGATTTATCGAATTATATCATCAAGCAACCAAAGACAGATACAATTTCTTTTTATTTGATAAGCTAGCACGTGATCCGGCTAAAATGTTTCGTTGTTGTATTAACACGTTTTTATAGGTAATTTTATATTGTTTATAAAAATAATGGACGACCGTCAACAAAGAATCGAATTACTAAAGAAGTTTCTTGAAACACGAGCGGCTTTTAAGGAAAAAGTGCAGGAAGCTCGACGTGGGCAAGTTCGAGCAGAAGAAGAAACTACTAAACTTTTCAAACCTATTACTGAAGCAGTACTTGGCAAGCAACCAGAAATATCAACATTATCTCCGGAAGAACTAGCAAAAATAAAAGAAAAAGGTTTGTTAGGTTTGCTTGGAGAAAGATCGAAAGAAGAAAATAAAAAAATTGCAGAAGAACTTGTAAGAAACATTGTTGATCCTATTGCACGACAGGTTGAATTTGATAGATTAATAAACAACCCTCTTGCACTTCAGCAAGCTATAACAACAAAGGCTGTTAATCCCGACGAGTTAAGGAGGTTATTAGAAAAAGTGTCAGAACAAACTGAGGAATTAGCTGAGAAACAAAAAACGTTACAAGAAAGTATGATAAAAATAATGCCTCTTAAGGATACTATCATATTTTACAGAAAGCAAGCTAGGGTAAAAATAGATGATTCTGAGTATAACAATTTTATTGAAAAACATGATATCACTAATATCGATAATATTCGAAGTTGGACAAAAGAAGACTATGATAATTTGATGAAAAAATTAAGAGAAATTATAGAAAATGGTTCACGTGCTGATAAAGAAATTAAAGATCAAAAAGATGAAGAGGATTTTATGGTATCAATTGATCGGATAAGAGAAGGAATTATTGCTGCAATTTTTTATAAAACAGCAAATCAATACCGAAATAGACAAAAAGATTATGTTTGGGATTTTAAAAGATTATTTGACGATTACGAACATGATCGAGATAAAAAATTACCGGAAGAAAAAGCTGGATTTGGTGTTAAGATATTTACATCAAACGCAAAAATAGTCGATAGACTGATGTTGTTGATATCCTCAAAGGAAGCGGGTAATGAAAGCGCAGAGATTGATAACGAAATTGTGGATATATTAGATCATCTTAGATCGAGCGGATTATTGACATCGTCCGAGTACGAAATCTTACACAACGATCTTATCTAACAGTATGATATAATGTCAACTACATTATTGTTTGACTCGAGTCAAACGACAGGAAACAGCACAAACTTTTCAGTAAATTATAATCCGCCCATAGAATTAGATCCTGCAAAGCAGTATGAAATCGGAATGATTTCTTGCACGTGTTGGAATGCTATGGCAAACGTGAAAACTGGTATCAATGATGAGTTTCGTATAGGGAAGTTGATTAAAAAGCCAGCAGCAGATAAAGTTAAACCGCCAGCAGAAACAGTTAAACCACCAACAGATAAAGAACTCGCAGATATATTAACAGATAAGAATTTGATTTTGATTAGAAAGATTCGAGGTGAAAAGAAATTATATGATGATGATGATGATCCTAATTTGTCATTATTAACAACTATTAAAATTCCACAAGGCGCATATAATATTGAAGATCTAAGCAAGGAGATAAAGGAGCTGATAACAAAAGCTGGTTTAGAGGATATTCGTTTTGAGTTAGCAGCGAATTATAACACATTACGAGCAAAGATGTTATTAAAAGGAAATGTGTTGATTGACTTTAGATCACCAAATAGTATTGCGCCACTATTAGGATTTGGTAATAACATTTATATTGCTCTTGATCAATCTGTCACGTACGACAGCGAATTTCCAGTAAATATTACAGATGTGAACACGATACTTGTCAATTGCTCTATTGCATCTGGATCTCACACATCAAAAGGTAGCAAGGGCCAAACGATATTTAGTTTCTCCCCAGACGTTCCTCCAGGATCGATCATGCAAATTAATCCGCGGCAGGTGATCTATTATCCCATTAATGTTGAAAATCAAATAACGAGCATAACGATGCAACTCACAGACCAATCGGGAAGACAGCTAGATCTCAACAATGAAATTGTCACGTATTATTTACACTTGCACGCAACATAGACATTAATTTTGTGAGTCATACTTTTATAAAATGAGACTAAGAAAAAATTATAGAAGAAAAATAGTAGGTGGGTTTTTTGGAAACATTTTTACAACAATTGCAGAGAATATACCAGGAATTGCTAGTAAAGTAGCACCAATTGCATTAGATGCGGGTAAAGCTTTCGCGACAGGAGCAGCTAGTTCGGCAGGAACAGCAGTAGGACAAAAGATTGCTGAAAAGATCAAAGGGCCTACGGTGCCTGATATAAAACGAGTAATATCAGATATTGCGCCAACAAAGGAAACAAAACAGGCTATGATAGATACAACAAAAAAATTATTATCACCGCGTGGTGAAGAAATAGTACGTAAGCTCGTAAAGAAAACAACGTCGACGACACCGAAGGTGTTGCCTGCTGCCTTTTAATTTTGTGTAGCGATTATAAAATAATGTCGGCTAAAAATTACCTCGATCTTGCTGAGGAATATGATACTGATGATGCTGTAACAGAGTTCGAATACGTCGAATATCTCGATGAGAACTCGAACGAACCAAATAAAGCTGGTGTTAGGACTTTTAATACGCGTGACGAGGATATGTTTCTACTTCCGCATAAGGCAATGCTAGAAGTGCGTGGTCAAATATTAACTGCGATAGGTGGTGATATTGCAGCTGGTACAGAAATTGCTCTCGTCAATAACGGTTGGAGCTTGTTTAAAAGTGCACGATACCAACTGGCCAATCAAACCGTAGAAGATATTTCGATGCATTTGCCTATTGCGAGTACGATACTAAACATCGTTTCGTTTAGCGATGACTATTCCAGATCAGTGGCCACAAACATGATGTGGTTCAAAGATACTTCATTTGGGACAGCTGTTTCGAGCGAGTTTCGTACTGAAGCAGGTGTTCCCGCTGCTGATAACAATAATCTCATTGCTAATCCCGCTAATAATGCGGCTGGTGATATTGGAGACGCCATAAGATTGGCGGTTACAAGAATACGACGACAACAATATAACGAAGGATTTGCTAAACGAAAAGCACTTGCCGCAGAATCTAACCAAATCACGATGATGCTTCCGCTAAGTACGATCTTTGGATTTTGCCGCGAACACAGCAAAGTTTTTCGAGGAATAAAACACACGCTAATTTTAGATCGAGCTGATCAAAACGATTGCATAATGCACGCTGATAGGGTTGCTGAAGGACAATTTACTATTACTAAATTAGCGTTATGGATGCCTCGAGTTGTCCCATCTGTAGCTAAAACAATGGAGCTCGAAACGTTACTGACCAATTGGACAAAAAAGATACACTTCCAACAAAACAGGATTTATCAAACAGCCATTCCTAACGCAACCAATTACACTTGGCGCGTTACAACCACGCCCAGCGAACAAATACCTCGACATTTGTTTGTCGTATTTCAACGACAGGCACGTCGTAATGATCAGGAAATGAATAATTCCGTATTTGATAACCCAGATGTGAGACAAATATTTGTTAGAGTTAATTCTAAACAATATCCCGAACGTGCAATCGAATGTAATTTTGCTGTAGACGCCACCAGAAACATATCTCGACCGTACATGTATCTTATGGAGGCTATGCAAAAATATCAGGACGCGGACAGTGGATCTCAAATATCAGTAGAAGAGTTTCGATCACTCTATCCCATCTTTTATTTTGATATATCAAAACATTCCGAACGAACTATTGGATCAACTGCTGATATTGAAGTCACATGGACACTTGGCGCAGCGCCGGCCGAAGTGTATAATGCATATGCGCTAGTTGTCAGTGATAGATTCTTGACTATTGACGCGCCCAAAGGAAGAATGATGGTACAGGTTTAATCTAATAACCTTGATATAATCAAGGAAAATGAAAACCAAGTATACAACCAGAGAAATATACCTGACATCTGGGCAAGTTGAAAAATTATCAGCAGCTGTTGCTAAACGCAGTTCTGTTTCTTTAATGATATCTCCAGCGACAGAGACTTCGAATAAAACAGCGGTTAAAGTAATGCTTACGAAACACCAAATCGATAAACTCGACAAAGGAAAACCGTTTGTACTGAAACTATCTGTTTCCCAGGTAACTGCAATGTCGAAACAAGGTGGATTTTTTGGACCAGCACTTTCTATACTACTACCAAAAATACTACCAGTACTTGGTACACTTGGACTTGCGGCTGCGTCAGGGGCAGTGTCTGGCGCAACGAAAAAAGCAGTCGAAGGTCGTGGAATCAAACAAATCTATCGTTAGTCACTCAATTTTATGTAACAATAATAAAATAAAATGCCAACGACAAAGTCGCCGAGAAAAACAAAAACAACGAAAAAAAGAAAACAAAAAAACAAACAAAAAAACAAGGAGGAATTATTCCTTTCGCTCCACTGCTGGCGGGATTAGCGGGAAGTCTTCTTCCAAATCTATTAGGAATCGGACGTGGAATGACTCTACCAGGTACCAGACGCCGTTGAGTAATTTTGATATCATCAAAAAATTGAATGATGTTGCCGGATTTCGCGGAGTATTTTCAAAAGACGAACTCGACGACGTACCAACAGGTGGTTCGTGTGTTGTAAATATAGAAAACTTTAACGATGGCTCTGGCACTCACTGGGTCGCTGTCTACGATAACAATTATTTTGATTCGTTTGGACTTCCTCCGAGCGATCTCATAAAAAAGTATATTTTTAAGAAATTCGATATAATTAATTATTCGTCTAATCAACTACAGCCGATTGGAACATCAGCTTGTGGTTATTATTGTATAATGTTTGTCCGACAGATGTCTCGTAGAGATCTTGATTTTTTAAAGTTTATTTTACAGTTTGATGAGCAACCCTCTCACGCTAATGATGACCTTGCTTGTAATTTTATCTAAACGTACAAGTATATAATGTCAACATACTGTCTCAAATGTAGAACTAAAACAGAAAATAAAGACGAGACGACGGAAACAACAAAAAATAATAGAATCATGTTGAAAAGTATTTGTGCCGTTTGTGGTAGAAAGAAAAGCATGTTTCTGAAAAAGCAAGCCGGATCTGGTGTAGATAGAGTTATCTTGATTGACGATTAATCTTATGAAACAAAATAAAATAAAATGAAATGCAATTGTGATTGTGATAAAGACCTTTGCATCGAACATGACAAAATCGTCACGTACTGTAAATCATGCAATCGCCGTGAGATCATTGGCAGCGGAATTGACATTCACAAAATTATTGGTAAATTACCAAAACCAAAAGGAGGCTGGACCTTGCCAGGTCATAGGTATACTGGACCTTATAATCCGCTAGATCAGCAACTGGATGAGAACGATAATCCACTGCCAGGACAAGAGCCTTATAATCAAGTTGATGCAATAGCGATGCGTCATGATATCTGTTATCGCGATCATGACTCGAAAGCAGACTGCGATAAAGTAATGTTAGACGAACTTCATGATATGGAACCGACAAACATGAGGGAACGTCTTGATAGAAGATTTGTTCAGGGAATGATTGGAGCAAAATACAAACTGGCTCGGAGAGTCTTTGGAAAAGAATTATACGATGATCTCGCAGCACAGACGCTAGCGTCTGAGCTACACAGACCTAAAAAAAAAAGTTTCCGAGACGTAAAGTTGTCGCTAATGCTGTAGATGACATTTGGGCAATAGATTTGGTTGATGTGTCCAATCTAGCTTCGTTTAACGATAATAAGAAATATTTGTTTAATGTCACAGATGTTTTCAGCAAATACGCTTTTAGTGTGCCAGTTTCAGATAAAACAGGAACGTCAATCACTGATGCGCTAAAACAAATAATAACGAGTACTGAAAGAAAACCAAACAAAATCTGGACTGATCATGGAGCAGAGTTTTTCAACAAAAAGTTTGAGCAATTTTTAGAACAAAATAATATTAAAAAATACGTTACAGGAAACGAAGGAAAAAGCGTTATCGTTGAAAGATTTAATCGCACGCTCAACGAAAAAATACACAAACATTTGACAGCTAAAAACACCAACAGGTACATCGATGACCTTTCTCAAATCGTTGACGAGTATAATAACACAAAACATCGAACCCTTTCATTATCACCCAATGACGCTATTAAAAATCCGATATTAGCGAATGAAAACATGTACCGCAGACACAAGTTTAAAGTAGGTGATAGAGTTCGGATTTCTCTGACGAAGAAAGTATTTGAAAAAGGATTTACTCCAAACTGGAGCGAAGAAGTATTTGTAGTTGATAAAGTACTTCTAACAATACCTGTAACATACTCGTTGAAGGATTCATTAGATGAGCCTATAATCGGAAGTTTCTACGAGCAAGAATTACAGAAAACCGAACAAGATGTTTTCGTTATCGAAAAAGTGATTAGGAGAAAAGGTAATAAAAGCCTCGTCAAGTGGCGCGGGTATAGCGACAAGTTCAATAGTTGGATTCCAACCCGGTCGATTTTATCGACTGCGAAATAATGTTTCTATAGATTTCCTCGTACTTTTGTTTGATAGATTTGCATTTTACTGGTTTGCATAACGATATGAGATACTGTCTGCGATCGTCAGAGATCGTCATCAGATTAAAAAGTTTGACAAAGATGAAATCGAATTTTACATTTTTCTGTCGACCTGAAATTTTAATGTTTAAGAAAGGTCTGATCAGCTGCCAAAATATTTGCTGTTCGTTAACGGTAAAATTAAATATCAAAATTTTTTTTGCAATGTGATACTTGACATTGTATTTTCTAGTGGTTGATCTGCTGTAATTTGATCTGTCAGCGACAGAGACTATTTCATCGTCGTCAGATTCGTTGTTATACAAAATATCATCTTCGCTATAACCAGCAGATTTGTCTATCATATAGTTAGAGATTGTGGCGACCTTATCGCTGACACTGTCGCTGGATAGTTGAGCGAGTCGTTTCATCAAGTCCATATTATAATATACTTTTGTCTAATTTGTTATTATAAGATGACTGACGAGGTAAAATATCATCAAAAAGTTAAGGTGTTAAACTACAACGAACTAACCGAAGCGGTAAGAAAATGCTTGTCGGGTTATAGTGGATATTCTGTTGATGTTATTGTAATGCAAGGTGATTCTCACAAAATATTACTAACAAAAGCAGAAAAAAAAAAAATCAGTGAAAATACAATAACGACGCTAAAATTTGATTGCGATGATATCATAGCATTTGCTCATCACTGCTTGACTAAAACCGAATTACAAAATATTATTAATCATCATATCTAAAAATAATACTAGCATTATATTCTCTTGAAAAAGTTGAGCTTGTTACTCTATCAGCAACAAACTTTACTGTACTAGGATTTATATCAAAATACCTTGCTGCAGATGAGATTGAAGGAAATTGAATTTCTTCATCTGTTATGAGATTTAATGAAACAACAGGTTTAGCCGGATATCTAAAATTAATACTACCACCTCGTCCTTTTCTTACATTTTCCTGCTGGGTAACTAATTCTAGATTTTCCAATCGATTATCAGTTTTTATACCGTTAATGTGATTAATAACAAAACCTTCGGGTATAGATCCGTTGAATACCTCGTAAACAAAACGATGCGATAAATAGTTAACAAAATCTGTCAATGTTCCTCTAACTTTTATTATGGGATATCCCATATTGTTCATGTTACCAAGAACTTTTTTAGTTTTTCTGTTTCTTATAGTACCGCGATCGTTAACCTCATATAAATCAAAGACCTGGTGCGGCTGAAACTCGTCTTGTAAGGACAAATTTTCAATATTATCATCAGTGACTTTACCGTTCACATGATATACACGCTGTCCCTCTGGAATATCATCGCAGAACAACGTGTAAATAAAATCTTTTCTAAACATCGTAATTCTCTCATTATTATCCCCTTTTACACTAATCGTATAACCCGCTGACGTTGCTTTTCCAACAGATATTCCAGTTTTGATGTTAATAACCGAACCTAATGCATTTCCAGCGTATAGGTTGTACTTTGGGTAAACGTGATATGTCTCTTGCTCATATGCGCTTGTCATTATACTATAAGGATTTTATATCTCTAATTGTTTTTCTAGCGCATGCGCAGTGTGCAGTAAATTATCAATTAGAGATTGCACTATAGTATACAATGATGAAATTGCGTGATATAGCCAAGAAGAGACTTATTGGAGAACCTGTTAAAATAGCTACTGCTTTTGCAGGTTTTGATAATAGTTATCAGTTTGATAATCAAAATGTTTTAGTAAATTTTACTGAAACAAATCTCTTTCATCTGATACAGACGACTGTAAAACGTGAGCTTGAAAAACATAAGGGTCTAAAAATATTAGTGCAATATCACGTTATATTTTCAAAACTACTTGTGACGGAAAAATCGACTGACACAGAAACTATAGACCCTTACATTAACGCAAAATCAAGGCGCGTTTTGCTTGGGACTGATCTTTCATCACTAGCTAATGAAATACACCAAGAAATCTGGAAAAAGATAGAGGAATTTACCGAATCTGGTTCGGGTTGGAAGTTTGAAATGATCAAAGAAATTTTGTTTCACACAATGAAATATGACGCATTACGCGGTAGTTCGTACATCGACCTGCCACCAAAAATAAAAAATAAAAAATGCTGCATCAACGTAAAAAACGTCGATGACAAATGTTTCCAATGGGCTGTTCTTTCTGCGCTATTTCCAGTAGAAAAAGACGCTGGTCGTGTTGAGAAGTATATTAGTCACGTATCAAAATTAAATTTTAAGGATATCAACTTTCCAGTGGCAGAAAATCAAATACCAAAGTTTGAAAAGCAAAATAATGTTTCGATTAACGTTTTCGGACTAGATGAAAAAGAAAACGTCTATCCTAGGTATATTTCAGAAAAAGCTTCACAATCGACTATAAACTTACTGTTTTATAAAAATCATTACGTTTGGATCAAAAACTTCAATGGACTAGTTGGTAAACAGTACAATAAAAATAACAAGAAAAAGTTCTTTTGTTATCGCTGCTTGCACGGTTGTACAGACAATGAAACATTACAAAAGCATTTGCAGTACTGTAGTGACATACAACGAATAACGATGCCATCTAAAAAAGATAGTTTATTGTATTTTGTCAATTATAATCACAAACTAAAAATTCCTTTCGTCATATACGCCGATTTCGAATGCCTACTTCAACCTGTACTTAGCGCAGAAAATGATCCTAACCAATCGAGTACAAGGAAAACTCAAAATCATGTTCCGTGCGGAGTAGCGTATAAGATAGTTTGTTGTGCTGATTCGAGATTATCTAAACCAATCCAACTCTATCGTGGTAAAAATCCAGCTGTCTGGCTTCTCAAGCAATTGATCAGCGAAGTTGATCATATAGCTTATCGTTTGAAAAGAGTAACTCCGATGATAAAATTGACACCACAACAAGAATCCGATCACGAGCAAGCGGAAATTTGTCATATTTGTGAAAAAGCTTTTGATGATAACAAAAAAGTACGTGACCATTGTCATTTGACTGGACAGTATCGTGGAGCGGCTCATGATCAGTGTAATTTGAAATTTCATGCTCCAGATTTTATTCCAGTTATTCTTCACAACTTTCGAGGATATGACAGCCACATTATCGTAGAAGCTTTTGGTGATCCTGATGTAAAATCTCGTTTAAAACTCGATAATAACATCAAATGCATTCCAAATAATTTTGAAAAGTATATGTCAGTTACGCTAGGTAAATTACGTTTTATTGACAGCCTGCAGTTTATGGCAGCATCGTTAGATGAGCTAGTAAAAGGTTGTAGTAAATTTAATAACCTAAGAGACTGTTTTGGAGACAAATTTAATTTACTAGCTAAAAAAGGAGTATTTCCGTATGAGTATCTCGACGACTGGAGTAAATTTGATGAAACATCTTTACCTGACAAAGAGAAATTTTACTCGCAACTCAAAAATGAAAATATCACCGATGACGATTACAAATACGCACAAGATATCTGGAATAGATTTGATTGCAAGGCGTTTGGTGATTATCATGATTTGTACTTGAAAACTGACGTGTTATTACTAGCAGATGTTTTTGAAAGTTTTCGTGAAGTGAGTTATAATAATTACGGACTAGATCCTTGCTGGTATTATTCTGCTCCAGGGCTGTCGTGGGATGCTCTATTAAAGTTTAGTAAGGTAAGGTTAGAATTACTGACTGACATTGACATGTTCAATTTTATTGAGAAAGGTATTAGAGGCGGTATTAGCGTGATAACGAAGAAGTATGCTGAAGCAAACAACAAATATTTGAAAGAGTATAATCCTAAGCTTCCTTCGAAGTATATCATATATCTAGATTGTAATAACTTGTATGGGTATTCGATGGCAGAACCAATGCCTTTTGGTGGATTTCATTGGATCACGGTTGATCAATTTCTATCGGAGACAGAAAAAAAGATACCCGACGATGTTTCGTATTTCGTTGAGGTTGATCTCGATTATCCTATTTCACTACACAAATTGCATAACGATTACCCTTTCTGCGCAGAATCAATGATAATAGATTATAGTTTGTTATCTGAAGAACAACAGGCGGCAGCATCACCAAGACAAAATTCCATGGTCAAAAAGCTAGTACCAAATTTACTCGATAAAAAAAATTATGTTTTGCATTACAAAGTTTTAAAACAAGCAGTAGATGCTGGTCTTGTGCTGAGGAAAGTTCATCGTGTACTAAAATTTAATCAGTCGCCGTGGATGAGAGGTTACATTAATTCGAACACTTCGAGAAGAGCTGTAGCTAAAACTGATTTTGAGAAAAACTTCTTCAAACTGATGAATAATTCGGTGTTCGGTAAGACGATGGAAAATATTAGAAAACGCGTAAATATCGAGCTAGTTAATGATATCAATCGCAGAAACAAACTTGTGTCAGACGATGATTTTGTGAGCATGAAAATTTTTAATGAGAATCTTGTCGCGGTACAGCGACGAAAGACAAATCTAAAACTAAACAAGCCGATCTACGTTGGAGCTTCAGTGTTAGATTTATCAAAGTGGCTCATGTACGATTTTCATTATAATTTTGTTAAAAATCAATGGCCAGCCAGTAGATTATTATTTACTGATACTGATTCGCTCGTATATGAAATCGAATGTGAGGACGTCTATCAGGACGTGTATGATAATAGATATCTGTTTGATCTTTCTGATTACCCACGTGACAGTAAATTTCATGACGACATAAATAAAAAGGTTATTGGTAAGTTCAAAGATGAAATGAACTCGAGCGCTATCAAATATTTTATCGGATTACGCAGTAAAATGTATGCCGTATTGTTAGACAATAATAAAATAACAAAAAAAGCAAAAGGTCTGCCTCGTGATTTTGTTAAAAAGTTTATGAAATTTGATGACTACAAGTACGCTCTCGACGGCGGTATTAGTTTTATAAGAGCAATGGCTATTCGGACAAATCATCATAAACTTGAAACAGATGTCATTATCAAACGCGGATTGAGTAATTTTGATGATAAACGTTATTGTGAAAATGGAGTAGATACATTTGCACTTGGGTATTGTCACGATGACAGATCTATCCTTGACATTATCTTTTCCAACTGAAATTTTATCTAAACTTTAAAAATAATGTTTGAAAATTTAACAGTGACAAATAGCTACAGTAACAAAATCAAATATCTAATGATTGACGGCAAACAATTGACAGTTGAAATTAATAATGAAACATCAGGTATATGTTTTAGTGGAACTCGTGACAAGCTAAAACTTTCGCTTATCAGATCTGATGACAGCGAGTATTTCAATTACCTCGAGCAATTGTATCAAAAGTTGGTAGAGGAATTTAAAAACTTTTACAGTCCGATTAGCCAACAAAAATATACTAAACTTACAATTGATCTCGATCGGTCAAAAATATATTTTATCGACAAAAAATATCCTCTTAACAAACCACAAATAAAAGATTTGTTCGAATCTCGTCGGCGTGTGAGCGGTAAAATAAAGTTTAGCCTCTATCATCGTGATAATGAAATATTTTTAATATCATCAGTTGAAACATTAATCATTGGTGATGAGGTATAAAATTTTATCTAAAATTAGTAAATAATATCACTTACCTGATTTCTCCAAAGTGCTTCAAAAGAAAATTTTACCTGCCTTCTGATGAGACTCATTTAATCTCAAAATATATTTGCGCTAGAATCAGCCTTTTGGTTTTTTTTGATATTGTTTTGGGGTGGGATTTTAGGGTCTCTGAGAGAGTAATTTATATTTGTTCTGAGAGTTGGGAGGGGGTGAAAATGACCTTTGCGCTAGAATCAGCCTTTTCATCTACTACTATTACCTTGTACTGAGATCTGCTCCAATATGGCTATAACATCTTAGAGAATATTATGCATACAAACACCTCCCCACACACACACCAAAACTGGATATTTATACATAATAATTAATCCTCAACAGATACTAAAAGACATGTAAATATGAACCAAAGTACACAATAAATCTTCTCTGCATACTGCTGCCCCATTATAATGCAGATATGATCATGGATCCAATAAACATGGGTAAACCAATACAACTGTGCCAGATATCAATATCATTCACGATACACTGACTATGATATGATACATTATCAATACACATATCAACTTGATGGTCATTCAGTCTTTTAAAGGCTTGTCAATGTTAGGTGGTGTCCTTTTATTTGTGTTGACATACTGGTTCAGTTTCCAGTATGCAGATTACATACAGACTTAGCATCCATTTTTATGCCAATCTCTTCCATGACAAGATAACAAACACAGTTTCAAAAAGACTACCTGTTTAAGTTGTCAGTGATTTAATTCAACTTTTTTGGCCATTTAAGACTGCTCCATTGGATCAGAATGCAGGATTCACTTTGGCCACCACACCCTTTGTTTTGCAGTGCATGAATGCCTAAATAACATTTTATTACCAATTTCATGTTTCACATAAAACTTGGAAGCCATTATAGTGTTATCTTAAAACAGAAGAAATAATGCAGTCTCCTCATGCGAGAAAAATCTCACTTAGAACAAGTCTGGGTGAGGGAGTGGGGATGAATACGAACAAAATAAATCACACTGTACATCCTGCAGATGTAAAACAATTGCCATGGCTAAAGGCACGGGTTTTTGTCAGTCAAAATGAAAATAATGACAACTTAGACCCACTCCCCATATATAAACAAAATTAAATTTATGCAAAGAGAAAAGCTTGTGTAGTCTGAAATCTGCCCCTTAACAACTCTGCAAATTTTATTTATTCCGTAGACATACTCAGTCACTGACTAAATATCTCAACAAAAAAAGAGGCATTCCAAATTTGCTCCTCATGTATGATTTATGTACTTTACTGTACAACTAATAACCACTTTTGCAAGAAATTTCACTGTTGCTTTGAAAATACTGTGTTTCATGAGGGGAATAAGCTACATTAAGTTCTGATTGGTGGTTATTGTTTACTCTGGACCAGAACATACAATAACCACAAATGAGAATTTAATGTAACATTTTTTGTTGTTCATGCAAAAGTGGTTATTAGTTGTACAGTAAAGTACATAAATCATACACCAGATGTGTAGCTTTCAACTTCAACTCAAAGAAGACAAGATACAAATCAACAAAGGTTATTATTAAATAATGAGTAAAATACTTCATTATACATGGGGAACACACTTGGAATTCTTCTTTATGCTGAAAATACTGTTGGGATAAGATAATTAGCATGGAATTGGAGAGGGGGAAATGGATTATGAACCATGTCACCTTGTGTTACTTTGTGTCAATATTTTTATTATTATTTTACTGACAAAAATGAGTACCAGCACCTGCAACAGTTGTCTCAGACGATTTCTCAATTTAAAGAATAACAAAGCAAACAATTAATAATTATTTATGGCTGCTGAAGATTAAAGTAACTTGCATAGGGCAAGTCTCATTTTGTATCAATTCTCTACATCTTGTATTGATATGTGTATCGGTACAGCAAAAGTATCAATGTTTCGATATCTCAATGAATTGTTTCACCCATAGCCATTAAATTGGTCACTGCTATTGCATTTATTTGACTCTATTCCTTTGCTCATGAAAACCAATTATCATGTGATTTCTCATCATTGAATACTCTATTTTTGTGCATTAATGCCCAATCAGGACAGTTTGATGGAACATCCGATGCAATACTCCCTCACATAATATTGGTCACTTTTAATGGCTCTCATGAATAACATTATAAAGAGGGAGCACTATAGCAATAACAGAATTTACCATTATGCATACCTGTATTATAAGTGGCAACCAGTATACCGAGGGGATTTATAATGAGGGACCACTTTTTACAAAAATTTCTGTTTGCCACTCGGCCCCTCAGAACTCCTGTATATACCGCTATATGCAAACACGCTATCATTCACATTTCACTCTGCACACAGTCAACATAATATTCAATAGTGTTGGTAATAGGACTTGGTTTTGATCAATAGAGGTGTGAGATTATGAAGGTATGTAGAGATATTTAAGTTCAATGTGTACTTAACATAATACTCTGTGCAATGATTTGATATATCAGCAATGGAATTTAAGTACAGGAAAATATACTCATTTTCTGTATGAGTATATTTGGCACAAGACTTAAGTGTATGGTTAAACCAAAGAAAGAACAAGTGTTAGATTTCATTCTTTTATGAGGTGCTAACTGATAAGATCTCAGATCTGGCCAGGTGTGTATTAAGTTTCAAAAGTCGTATTGTATTCTCAAAAGAAGAGATAAGTTGTATCAAATCTCTTTATCCGAATTTCTGGTTGCAACACAGTTAAAAAGCCTAAATGGGCTGATATACATGTGAAATTTACAAGGCTATACGACATTTTTTCCATCTACAACTGAGTTCTTTGGAGAGAATAAATAAAGGAAACAAATCAAGAAAATACGTTACAGTAAAATGAGTTTTTCATTTGATGTTTTACAGCACAACAACACAAGTGATTTCTGAGGCGGGGGTGGGGGTGGGGGTGATATGTTTAAACATATGGTAGGCCATACATGGCAGCCAGAATATTTGGTGGAAGAATAGCCTGGAATGACCATGAGAAGAACCACAGACCCAAGGAAAGTTACAGGGCAAGCTTTCTCACATATCCACATTGGTTGAATCAAGACTTGAACCCATGTGGACAGAGGTGAGATGAGAGTGATCTCTAAAGCTGAGTATCTTAGACCACTTGGCCACCCACAGCCACCAACGATGCAAGGATACCATTTAGTGCCAAGGGGTCTGAGGTAACGTGCTATGCCTAAGATATACCACAGTAGCTAACCTGGGCAGATCCAATGGTGGGATTCAAACCCACACCCTTTGGGTCATTAAGTCAGGCACACTAACAACTGAACCACCATGGTTTCTATTTTTCATTAGCCTTCATTAGTCACTGGGACCAAACATTTAGCTGTTTTATAGGATGGCCTGTATAAGGACGTCTGGAAAATACATAGACAGCCTGTACAGTCTCCAAGTCTGTGTAATGAGACTGCAGGATTCTCAAACATTTCTCTGAAATCACATAGAAAAATCAACCCAATGCACGAAAATTGTTTGTTTGTATTTTCAACCCTAGCTTTTATTTCTTCATTAAATCACTCCTATATAGAGAAATGTAAAGGGAGAAGGGGATTTCCCTCTTAAAATCTAAATTTTTTAGCACAGACTGAGGCTGCAGATGGCTGGGTTACAATGGGCCTGGTTCAGATCAGTTTAACTATATTTGGAAGGTGGTTAGGTAGGTAGGGAAAGGTAGGTAATGTATCTATAGCATTTAATGCCACATCAACACAATTCTGGCAATTTAGTGCCTTGAAAAAAAAAACTAGTTAGAAACAATGTCAAAGATAAATACTTTACATAAACCCCCAAGAAGACAAACCCTTGCAACCAAACGTAATTTAAATATTCTCTATGAAACAATTAAAAAATGTACTGACGCTGCAAAAATAACTGAATAGCACAAAAAACAAAGACAAATGCAAGCAAGGTAAGACATGTTAAAACAAAATGTCAAATTTTTGTTCGTTATAAACCTGCAATCTTTTAAAAGTCCATGACCTTCTCAACTGGAACACCATCACATGTTACATCTCATAACATGTTGCTTCCATTAGTCACCTCTTGCAACATGCAGAAGAGTGTCATTAGTCATGTCACGCAGAAGGATGCATCAGGCCTATTCTGCATTCCTGAACCCTTCAAAAGGGATTTTAAGTACCAGGTAATACCATCTGATTATGCATCCACAGTCCTGTCATCAAAACTGGGGCTGAAATACATCATTCACTTGGGTGAGGTTGCATTTCAGAGCAAAAAAAACCAGTTCAGGAAAATAATAAGAATGAAAACTATTCATAATTTGATTTGCCTGGTATTTGGCAAATTAGGACTGCCAATAAGGTATCCAAGTCTCTTTAATTTGATGGCATTAGTGATGCCAACTGAACTACTCATATGAAATACATGAGAGAACCAAACTGTCTTGTGAAAGGATTCAGCTTTTGGTGAGCTATGATAAACTCTTCCCTTTCATGGCACCATAAGAAACTTGAGCATTTCAATTAACCCTTCATGGCATCTCCTTAACATATTACCCATAATGCCATAAGCTACCAGGAGGGTTATCATTTACTGAGGCACTCCCCATACACCACCCACCTCTACAGACGGGCAATATATTTTGATCACAAACTTCTGTTTTGATACACATTCACCCTCCAACTGTATAGGTAACATCTATTAACAGCCAAAATATCTGGTTTAAAACAGATTCTGTGTATTTAGATAGATACATGTATATGGTTTGTTTTAGTTCATTTTAACAGCATTTTTAACACAATTTGGGCTATATCAATCTTATGAAATACAAGAGCTAAGTGCCTTTCGCAAAGACTCTAAAGCCAAACCAATGCCGATCTGGGTGGGTATCGAGTCCAAGACACTTGGATTAGGAATCTGACATTTCTACAAACTAAGCCAACTCTCCTTTTGCTCCTCTCCTGATAATGTAGGGCTGGGTTTGTGGAACCAAAGTTGTTGTTGTTGTAGGGTTTAATGCCATTTTTCAGCACACGATAGGCTATACATGGCGGCCAGTATTAATGCTGGAGGAAGAACCCGGGAAAACCCTGGAAAGAACCACCGACCCACAAGAAGCTACTGGCAAGCTTTCTCACATACCCACATTGGCCGAATCCAAGACTCGAACCCACGCAGAGGTGAGATGGCAGTGATCCGTAACGAAGGGAACTAAAGTGTATTTGCACATGTTCAATGAATCTCAATGGCAAGTGAAAATTAACATTAGGGATGGCATACAATTTCATGAGCTATAATAGGCATCAGTGATTAATTAATAATATATAAACCTGTCCACATGATTTGTTGCTAAAATCTGTTTTTTAATCTTCAAAAGTATAAAACAGAGGGGAATGTCACAGATCTGAATTCCAACCAAACTCGATGACAAAATCATAACTGATTATATGTAATAAATCATTTCAATGAAATCATTAAAGCTCAAAGGAACTGATTAATCTCCACAGCCCTAATGAAAATGACAACTTAATTGACATAAAGGTTCTTCACCTTGAAATTTATTGTTCTTTTTCTTTACAAAAAATATTCATTCTAATGTCCCTGTTATAAAATATGGCAGTTATGTATTATGTTTGTTTATTGATTCAAGATGGTTCTCAGTCCATGTAAAAAACCAAACTAGAATAGTATTTATATGCCTCAGTGACTCAGATGTTTTCAATACTTACTATGAACTTTTCTTGCCTGTCCAAATAATGTCAACAATGGATTATAAACTGATTTGCACAGACAATTTCTGTACTGTCTGACTAAACACAATCCTAGATGAAGACCACACCTATATTTGAATCTACACCTGGAATTTTAGCAATGTTGATTTCATTTCATAATTAATAGACAGTATAACTGATAAAAATTGTAATAATGCAGGCTGACTGATAAATACTCCTAATGTTTTACTAATATATTCTTTTTGTGATATTGCATGTTTGTCTCATTGCTGGACCATCTCCAGATTTGCGTCTTTTCCATAGTATGCAAACATTTGTCACTGGTCAAATCCATGAACTCCAATTTCCAGTGACTGCGAGCTTTGCATATATATTAGTATTACAAAAATGTTTCCAGCTAAGCTCAAAATGGCACGAAAGTAGACAAAGTTTCAATATTTGATTTGTGTTATTTGACAAGATTATTTTCACTAAAGTCAAATAATACATGTACACCTTAAGGGCATGGGGAGTTAACTTTGTGGGTTTTCCCTCTGATCTCTGCACAGAGCAATAAACAAACTTTTAATCTCTGTGTGGATTTATCTTATTTCGGACCTGTCTGCAGTTCACCTGAATACACAGCACACTATCTTAAAACTCCAAGACCAGCAGACACTGTACTGCACTCTCTCATTATAATGCTATACACTGAACAACTGATAATCATTCATAGTTGTATGCGTTTGTTAAGAAATTTGAAAATCCCAACAACTGCTCTCCTTATTAAAAAGTTTACTCAGTAAATGGCATAAACCAATAAAACATCTTTCTTTATCAAATAGCCAATCGCACACTGACTGGAAATAAAAGGAAATCAACAAGGATCTGTTGAGCTATGTTTTGATCTTTGTTTTACATTTGTCTTCACAAGCAATGGTGAATTTAGTGTGTTCCAATACCGCTCAAGTTAGATACTAACAACAATTAACAGGTAAACATGCCTGAATAGCAAGAAATCTGTATCATCAATATAAATTGTGTCAGAAAAGTTATCTATTCTGATATGTATCATATCATATGTGAGTAGCTGATACCCAGCCTTAATATACATGTATCTGCATACAACAGAGATTCAGATTTGTCATCCCATGATGCACCAGAAGATCAGGTTCAATGCAGATCATTGCTTGAAACTATACATAGAACAAACAGTGAAACCCTGTAACTGCCAGCAAAATATGCAACTACTGATCTTAAAAGGCCAACACTGTCCTTACAAAAGTACCATATATCCAGTGCCCTTCACAATGAACACATTTCAGAAGCACCGTAAACTTTGCTGCCATGTCAAAGTCATGTCCTTAGCATTAATATCAATACTGCATTTAACCAAAATGTGCAATCCATGACCATCGTGTGTTATAATATGACTGAAGGTGTTATACTGGGGTGCCTTATAGTGAAGGACAAATGTACTGTGATAGAAATATAATCTTTCCTTCTTGATGATATTTATCTCTACCTGTTTTAATATTCATCAACACATGCGGGGGGGTCATACAAGTACATGTCCGATACTAGATTTAAAATCATTACAATATATAATGAAATGGCTGTCAAATTTGTGCCACCAATATTAAGCAAATCTACAAGACAAAAAAATATGTGTTTCAAGTCAGATGACCATTCCTAATTTTCACTGCTGACCCTAGCACCTTTTCCTCCCAAGGTAAATTTTTAAAAAAATTCTAACAAATTATTACAAAAAATTTCCCAAAAATTCACGGGTGCATCTAGTTTAGCCCAGTAATTAGTACATTATATATACTAATCATTATCATATATAAATATAATATTTTTTAAATTTCAAAAAGTAAATCCCTGCCTACTTACTCTAATTTAAAATGTACCAGTGCAATAAGAAACACATCCTTTGTGACTTTTTACCTAAACATCTGGATATCTTAGAATAGTTATTTCATTTAGCATCTTTTGACTTACGTCACTGTCATCTAATGAAATTTGCAAAGCTTACAAAAATGTGAAAACCTTATTTTGTATTGAATAAATTTTTTTACAATCAATTAATTTATGAGATAATACAGAGATCATTGTAATGATCAATAAGCATTCCAGCTCATGCACAACATGTTTTTAAATAATGACAGATGGTTATGTACCTAATACTGTACATAAGAACAAGTTTTAATTCATAAAATACAGCAAGGAGATAGAAGATAAGAGATTCTCTTGATGACACGCCAAGGCAGCTGACCTGGGCTTGCTTAGGTGGGTATCGAACCTGTCACCCTTACAAGTCAGATTTTCTGCCAACTGAGCTAGCAGGGCTCCCAAAATAAAACTGAGCCTGGCAAGTCTTTGAATGAAAAGCCAGAGAAAGAACACAAAAACATATACCAAATGTTAAGTTGAGGCCAGTAATATGTTAAAAATCTGAGAACTTTATACACTGCTTGGCACTCA
This sequence comes from Megalonaias nervosa, assembly GCA_016617855.1. Classification (NCBI taxonomy): domain Eukaryota; kingdom Metazoa; phylum Mollusca; class Bivalvia; order Unionida; family Unionidae; genus Megalonaias; species Megalonaias nervosa. Next base: position 42,697 of record JAECUM010009826.1, on the reverse strand, counting down.
AACAAAAATGTGTTGGAACTCTTTCTAGATTTTCTTTTTGCTTTTTTCAGATGACTGTTTAGCTAAAAAAGTAAAGTATAGTCAATCATTGGTTGCTTGGATTTTCCAGTAATCTTGTATCTGCAAAGTTGATGTCTCAGTGAATCTTCATTATAAACGAATAATACTTGTCAAAAGATAGGAATGACCAGTCAAAGATAGGAATGACCAGTCAAAAGATAATTTAGAATGACCAATCAAATGATAGGAATGGCCATATTAGTACTGTACTCTCTTCATAACACTTCAATGAAGCCCAAAAAATGACCCGTGTTTTAAGTGAGGAAGTATTATAGTGATAGAATTGTTCCACAAGACTGTGTCATAATAATTCATACAAAACATACCCATATGTGCTGATATTTGCTTGAAATTATTAAACTAAGAGATGTTTCAGCCTACAGTAGTTCAGGCCTGTTATACTGAGATGTTTCAATTTACAGTAGTTGGAGATGTTAGACTGAGATGTTTCAATTTACAGTAGTTCAGAGCTGTTATACTGAGATATTTCAGTCTATAGTGGTCAGAAATCTTAGACTGAGATGTTTCAGTCTACAATAGTTCAGAGAAGGTAGACTGAGTTTTTCAGTCTATAGTGGTCAGAAAAGATATACTGAGATGTTTCAGTCAACAGTAGTTCAGATATGTTTTATTGAGAGGTACTTCAGTTTTCAGCAGTTCATAGATGTTATAGCGAGTGGTACTTCAGTCTACTATAGTTCGGAGATGTTAGGGAGAGGTACACAGTGTTCTTATTCACACAAAATTGTAACTCTTTTACAGTTACCATACTGACCTTGTGGGTTGCATTTGCTCCTTGTCTCTACTGTAAAACCATGCTTTCAGTGCATGACCGCTCCGGTGGCCTAGTGGTTAGAGCATCCACCTCGGATGCGGAAGGTCGTGGGTTCGAACCCCGACGGAGTCATACCAAAGACTTATAAAAATGGTACTAACAGCTGCCTCACTAGACGCTCAGCATTAAGAGGTTAGTGTTAGAACTGGTCGGCCTGTTGTCAGGATAATGTGACTGGGTGGGACATCATGCTACATGTCTGTGGCATAATGCCCCAGTGCTAGACATCACCATAAACTGCCACACTGCAGACATTGTAGCGATATGACTGCAAAATTGTTAAAGCTATGTTAAAAATTCAAAAAACACACACACACACACACACTTTCAGTGCACAGCACAGATCCAGAAAGTTACATCAAGGTAAATACATTCTTGAATGGCACATGGTATTCCTGACTTATAAATTAATGGAGGCATTGATATTCAAAGGGTTATTTGAGAAATAATAAGACCAACTTCACTGTGATGAAAAAGAACAGAAAGCTTTTATAACAGTTGTTAAATAACCTGCTAAAGATTCCACCTGTACATCAGTCATACTTTTCTGAAATACTAAATACAACTTGTGAATTGTTTGCATAATTTGCTGATTATTTATTTCTTTATTATTTTGCCCACTGCTCTCTCAATGATACTATATAATGTGCACCCCCACTATTTGTGATGTACTCCCATTTTAGTTATTTAGGGTAGCAGTACTTAACCTTGTGAGACCCAAATTAGGTTTGTGATGTGGCCTCAAATGCTAATAAACCCACATGGGTATGATGTTTCAAATTATTACGGTTGATCTCTGCAACCCACTCAAAACAGCATTGTGTTCCAACTTTTGAGTTGCAACCCATGGATTAAGAACCACTGACCTAGGGGTATGTCAACCCTTGATCAGAGAGTATTGGAAACACTGTTACTTCAGTCTACAGTAGTTCAGAGATGTACTGATAGATGTTTCAGTCTACAGTTGTTCACAGATGTTATACAGAGAGATGTTTCAGTCAACTTTACTTTAGAAATGTCATATTGAGACACTGTGTTGATCAGTCTGAAGCCTATGATATTCTAGCTGCATAATTGATATAATAGACTGGGAAAGTTGGAGTGGGATGCAAACACTTGGGCAAGACATTGATCAGAGATGATAAACAAATCATACTTAACAAATGAGAAAATATTTAGTGGACTTGAGAAATTATGTTGTTGTTGTTGTTGTTGTGGGGCTTAACGCCATTTTTTCAGCACACGATAGGCTATACATGGCGGCCAGTATTAATGATGGAGGAAGAAACCGGGAAATCCACGGAAAGAACCACCGACCCACGAGAAGCTACTGGCAAGCTTTCTCACATATCCACATTCGCCGAATCCTAGACTCGAACCCACGCAGACAGAGGTGAGATGGCAGTGATCCGTAACGGAAAGCGCTTTAGACCACACGGCCACTCGGGGCCCCGAGAAATTATGTAAAGTTCAGACAAAAAACATGTGAGCTGTTGGAAATCATAGGGTGATTCTTAGTCTTTCAAAGGCATACATGTACCTAACATACTTACGTACACTACTAAATAACTAACACATTCACATATGCTACTAAATAACAAAGACTTGACGTGTTTTTGTTTTGGATGTCTTTTGTTTTCTTCTTAATTTGAAATGTTGGATTTTGCCCGATATGTATCACAACATTCCATTTGGCCACAGCAGTGGCATGCATGACAAGCCAAATATGTAATTAAAGGATCATAAATATAATTACAATTGTATAATATTCACCATTAATTTATAAAAGATATAATTTTTAAAACTATTTTGTCATGAATAATGAATACATGCTGTTAAAGTCATAACAAGATTCCTTGCAAATTTTTGTACATTACTTACTGATCGTTACTACAGATGTACCAGTTAAAAAGTCCTGTGGACTGTAGTACATACCATTGAATAAATACAGCAGAAAGCAGGCATGTCAATACTTTGCACCTCTAATCTACAGCAGTTCAGAGATACATGTATTATATTTAGAGATGCATCTGTTTACAATAGTTCAGAGAGGTTATAATGAGGTACTTTAGTGCACAGTAGTTCAGATATGTTATAATGAGATGTTTCAGGTTTCAGTCTACAGTAATTCAGAGATGTTACACTGAGAGGTACTTCAGTTCAGAGATATTCTGAGATGTTCCTATCTACAGTAGTTAAGAGATGTTATAATGAGGTACTTTAGTGCACAGTAGTTAAGAGATGTTGTAATGAGGTACTTTAGTGCACAGTAGTTCAGAGATGTTATAATGAGAGAGAGATGTTACACTGAGAGGTACTTCAGTTCAGAGATATTATATTTTGATATGTTCCCATCTACAGTAGTTCAGAGATGTTACAATGAGAGAGAGATGTTATAATGTGAGATGTTACACTGAGAGGGTACTTCAGTCTACAGTAGTTAGAGATTATACTGAAAGACATTTCAATCTACATTAGTTTCTAGATGTTAAACTGGGAGATGTTAAAATCTCCTGATGACTAGTTCTAAGCATTAGATTGAGATATGATGCAACAAGGCAGAGTTATAATAATGAATAAAAATCACACTCTGTTGTCCCTCTAACAGGAGCATTAAGAATACTGGTTTTACAGCAGGTGACCAATGTAGTAAGGCATTGCACAGGAGATTTATTTATTATTTCCCATCTGACATTTGCTCTTCAAGTATCTGGTATTGGAGCATGATCATATCTTTAATACACTCTACTGGAGATAAAATATATATATATATATCATAGTCAAGTGACAGAAACCAATCTAGATCACTGTAACTAAATACTATCTTCTTAATTTATTGGAATTTCTACCAAATCCATATTATCTTTTCAATTTTTCTCTCACTACTTATTTTTCAGTGTGCTGTATTGTTTCAATTTACAGCACAGGACCTAAAGAAGCAAATTATCTACCATTTGGTTCAATAATGCATGGGTAATTTATTTAGTACATGAAATTTAACAAGCATTTAGCTTTATTTAGTATTTTCTAATATTAACAACCATCTGATATTTGACAAGAGCATTCTTTGTTACAGAAAACATTAAAACATAAAACGTCATTCACTGTGTGCTGTAAAGAATAAACAGTAACCCTTAATTTTTGTATGCCATTTATGAAACAAGTATGACAAGGATTTCTATCAATAATATGCGCAGCAAAATGAAAATAACATGAACTCCGATCAAGCCCCTCCATGATACCCAACTCCAAATCTTACTCAACATTTTTCTGACCAATCTGAAGGCTGCATCTGAACATTTCAAGAATGATTTCCAAAATCTGGTCCTCTCCATCATAAACCTGTACTATGCATTTCAAGCAAGGAATATTTTTATGCAAGACTTTGACATCTTACTCAAAATGGACAAATCCAGCCTTTTAACTGGTCAGATACTTTTTAAAAAGTTTTGGAGTTGAATCAAATTTTATGATGGAAGGGCCTGGAGTTAATCTGTTATTTCAAAATGATGAGTAAAGTTTATGTTGGAGAAACCTGAAGTTACATTAAGCACTTGCAAATCAGAGTCTACAGCGACAACGTTCACTTAAAAGCTCAAAACTAGAAGAAATAGTATAAAGTATCTGCAGGCACTGTGTGGATTCATGAGAAATCTGGATGGTTTCCAGTTGAATTTGGTTTCATTTCTTGTTTTATGGCACAGCAACAAATGTAGGCTATTTAGTGCCAAGACAGCTGGAGTACAGTGTCTTGTCCCAGCACAACACAGTACATGACCAATGCTTATCTGAGGGTGGGATTTTAACTCTGGTCACGAGTCTGGCATGATAACTACTGAGCCACCGCAGCTCCTGATTCACATATGGAAGTTCCAATGTATATGAGCAAAGATGGTGACCTATTAAGCTTGCTGCAGCATTGTGTCTTTGTTCTGAACACAAAAAAGGTCAAAATAAGGATTTCAAAAATGTGACTGATTGGCAATTAAAGGCACATCAATACAGGAAAGGTTATATATCATGCTAAGACAACTGAAGTAAAAGTGTTTTGTGACCTAGTCTGGCAAGGATTCAAACGTATGTTCTTCTTGTTGTGAGCCTGGCTTATTGAATAATTAATATGGGTAAATACAGTGTTAAGGTAAACTCTTGAGTGTGAAGAAAGCACCTAAGGGTTTATGCATTTAATCTATCTACTACATTGATAACACTAACATTTGCTCTCTTATTGTCTGGTATTGCATCATAGATATTACTTATCTGTTTATATTACACATTCTACCATAGATAAAAAGTCTGGTGTACCAAGCACCAGTCAGAAAACCAGAATTTTTCTCTTGCATTCTTCATATAGAATTCTCATCACATGACTATCATCCTAACACTTCTGGGACAGACTAGTTCTGTAATGGTGTCATTTTCACCAGTATAGATTTGTTTCAAAGATATGTGTCAATGTTTTCATGGTAAAGACCTTGAAGCATGGAACTTCAGTTAATCAATTAATACCAGAACATTTTGTATTTAAAACAAGCAACTTTATAATGTACTGTATTTGGTCTAAAGTTTGCATTAGATTCTGCTTTAACTTGCATTCAGATTGAAAGTATACAAATTTTACTCACAAGCAACCATACCTCAAATGTCTAATTAATATAATTCTGCAATTTCACATTCAGTGACCTTGACCTTTTATCCCTTGATCATTGACTAGATATGGAGCTACCCATCCTCAAATGTAATGCAAATATGAAGTTGATATATACTGACTGCAGGTAAAGTAGACGTAATAAGTAGAACCAAAAATTACAATTTTAGCTCCTGCTGCCTTGATATTTGACTTACAGGATCAAAAATCAATTGGGCCATGCCTCTGCCCAAGTGTAGACTACTTCTGAAGTGTGATGAACAACAGTTCCAGGAATCTTGACTTATCAAGCAAAAACACCAAAATATGTAATTTCTGTTCCAATGACCTTCATCTTTCAGCTCTCAGCCTCAGAATCAATGGGGAGCTACCTACACCAAATGTACATGAAGGATTCCAATGTTTGATGAAAATGAGGCAGGTAAACATAATTATCATGCAAAAAGAAAATCAAATTTTCAGTTCCAGTGACTTTGACCTTAGACCTTAGAGTGCCAAAATCAAATGTTTTTCGTGACTGCTTGACAAAAGATGTATAAATTTCAAACTTTACACTCACTTTAAATGAATAGAATAACAGAAAACTGACCTTAACATGAAACTGTGTGTGTGTGTGTGTGTGTGTGTGTGTGTGTGTGTGTGTGTGTGTGTGTGTGTGTGTGTGTGTGTGTGTGTGTGTGTGTGTGTGACATCAACCGTTCCAAAATAAGAAACATCGGCATGTAATCCTACTAGACAAAAGACAGAGGTAAAGCTGCTAAACTTCTTTAAAAAAAGTACACAAAATAAAAAGCTCATGGTAAAAAATAAATAATCATCCAAGTCCATTTCATTTAATACATAAAATACATTCTCTTAAAAAGTTAAGAATTTTCTCTAATAGTCCACCATATAAAAAATGCTTAACCTAGTGCACATAAAAAAACTCTCAGCATGAAGGAAATACACTGACAAGAATGGATTCCACTGCCTGACAAAGTAGTGCACTCAGGTCAAAGTTCACTCTTCAAAAAGTAATGTTTGACCTATATATGAGTGGTACACTACAATCTCTTCTCTGCAATTTGTTTTACACAAGAGAAAAGTTCTGGACTTTTAATACTTTTATTTATGTCTTAGGGCAACAGTAACAAGAGCTATCACTGTTGTGGTAGGGGATAATTAACTATAATAACTAATTTCATCATATTTATACACTCAGTCTGGACAACTATAATAGGCGCAGTCTCTCTACTAGCCATATAACAAACAGAATTTATTATTTGCATGTCATAATACTGATGCTTGGTATTTAAAACTTCAACGTAAAAACTTACGTTTAAATTTTATTTATTACATACCCATTTAATTTTACATGGTTATTAGGTCATTCAATACAGATGCTGAATCAATATTTCTGTATTACACACACAAACTGGAACTACTGAGGTGCTTTCACTGATGTCCCATGTGTCTATATTCTTAGAGGCATAATTCCGAACCTCTAAAATCCCTTTTATGTTTAATTTCATTAGCGCTGTAAATTGAAAAATATTTCGAAAAACATAAAATGAGGATGTATAATACAAAACTAAATTCTTTTTTCATTCCAAGTTAGAGAAAAGGACTTGTCTAATAAAGCGCATGAATAAGTTAAGGTTCTCAGGCCAGGACGTATTCATCTGCCATCTCAAAGGAGTTATTTCCACCATCTCAAAACAAAACACGTATGTAGTAGGTATATTTATTTATGCCCATTTAATTGGACATGCTTGATCTGGCATCCATTACAGCTGCACAACTAATTTTATCTGTATCACACTCCAAAAATGGAACTACATTGTAATGTATGTGTCTTTTTTATGTCTGCATGTTGATATTTTTAACTGCAGTGAATCAAACTATTGCAAAAGTCCCTCTAAGGGGCTGATGTTCTACTGGTGAAAATATTTTGCCCAGGAAATCAAGAGAAGACCATTTCTTCTTTTTAACTGCTGAGTGTTGAAACCATCTCTGATGTTCTTCAGCAATAACAAGACTCAAATTGGCTGCTGTGATATACATACTGGATGTCAGATTGTCAACATTTTCATTTTGGATAAATTAAACATGATCCTCCATTTACAGGGAGTAGTGAAAACAAGATTTTCCTGACAGCTGTCACAGCAGCCATACAGGATGTATAAATAGCACACTTTTCATTTAGGACCAACAAGGTATCATAAGAAATCTACTGATGAAAATCCCATGCTGATATAGCCATCCACTTGGAAGTAGAGATAACAATATGGTGGCCATATCAGGGGTTAGACATTTTCATTCAGCACCAAGAAGACACCATAAAAACTCTTCTGACAAAAACCCCATGTCAAAATGACTTTCCCTTCAGGAATAGTAGCTAAAACAATGTTTTATAAGCTGGTCACATACTGAATGTCAGTTCAGCACCATTTTAATTCAAGATCAGCAAAACATTATAAGATGTCTGTCAGTGAACACTCTATGATGATATGATAATATGACCATTCATTTAGGAGAATTAGTGATAACAAGATTTACAAGCTGGCCATTGTGGCAGGTATATTAGAACATAGATCAGCATCAGCATCATTTTCATTTTGGACCAAGTAGACAGCATACGATATCTTTTGGTGAAAACCTCATGTCAATATAAATCTTCATTCAGGAATAACAGCAATAACAAGTTTTTTAAGCTGGCCATTCTGGCATTCATATTAGACCCCAACTCAGCACCATTTTAGGACCAAGCTCAGGCTGGTACCACCACCCATTCAGTCGGTGTAGCAATAAAAAGATTTTCAAGATGGCCACTGTGTGGCGACCATATTGGATGTCAGATCAACACCATGTTCATTTAAGACCAAATGGACACTATATTTGAAGTCTTTTGATGAAAACCCATTGTCAAAGTAACTTTCTTTTCAGGAGGATTTGCAATAAAAAGATTTTTATGATCGTTGCTGTGTAGGCCATATTTTACTTCAGACTGGTGCTAATTTTAATTAGGACCAACTAGACATCATAAAAAGTCTTTTAGTGAAAACCCCACATTGATGACCACCCATACAGGAAGAGTAGCAATAAAAAATTACAATATGGCCACTGTGATAGCCATATTGGATCCAGATCTGTACCATTTTCATCTTAGACTAAACAGACAGATGGACAACAGTCTATGACCTATAGACCTAATTAATTCCAATTCATTCTGAAATTCATTCTTACAGTAATACTGAAAAAAAATTCTGTCTAAATGAGGGTTTATGTAAATAAATACAAAACTACATTCATGTTTTGCTCCAAGCTGGGTAAAAAACTCATCTGATTTGGCTTACGAATGTTTTGGTCTGACAAACTCAACATATCCTTATTCTCTGCGTAATCTCATAACAAAGCCCATACGTAGTTTTTTGCATGTATTACACAACTTTACATCATCCTGAATCCCTTTTAGAATCTCAGAATAAAGGTGTGAAAGAAAGCAATCAATTCAGTTTTACTATTTGGCAAGGAGTCAAAGTCAATTCCTAGTAGCAGGCCTGTCTAAAAAAAATTAAGGTAACATTAATTAACTGGTAGTGTCTTATACAGTGTCTGAAAGGATCATGTTATAAATATAATTGAAAAGTGGATAGCTCTTGCTGTCATAAATTCCAAAACACAACAAAATTAGGAAAGAAAATGTATCATGACATCACATTTCCCTAACCAATATGGCATTACTGTACACCAGGGATTATCTTATTTGTATGTGTGCATCTGTCTATCTGCCCCTATGGAATGAAGTATTATCATCACTAAAGGTCTAATACTTCCTTGTCCCCCTCCCCCGTTATTCAGAATAGGCTCAATATACCATGCTGCAGGTCATAAGAGGCAACTAAAGAAGGCAGGTGTTGCAGTAGCTCAGCTGCTAGAGTGCTGGTCTCACAAATGAATGGGTGTATGTTCAAATCTCACCATCAGCCTTAGGTAGGACACTTTACTTCAACTGCAATATATCACCAGATAACCTAGTTGTGATGGTGTGCTATAAAACCAAAAACTTCCTGATGAATTAATGTCCCATCTGTTGCAGATGAAGTTCTAGATAAGTGAAAATGTCAGTGACATTGATACAGATTATACAAGAAGAGCCAAATATATTATAGTGCAATTGTAATAATAAATTCTGACCTGGGCTCTATGCTCATGGCCACCTCACAAAACTATAGGAAAACAATTCCTTTATGAGAAAGCAATAGTAGATGAACCGACTGACATGTGCTATTTACTTACTTGGCTAAACCATACTATATTTCTCAGCTGAAATTTTCATACAAGTTTTTACTGAAATCCTGTTACATTAGGTACAGATGCAATAAACACTGCCAAAATGCCACTATATGAAGATGAAGACCATGACAGAGAGTCCCCAAATTCCTAATTATCCTTAACGCCCGACCAAAACACTGCTTGCCCATTTCCATCAAGTCAAGAAACAACCACATAAATTTCATGGGTTTTGTTATTCACCTCTGGTTGGGTGCACCACATACTCTAACAGAAAAGGCTGATTTCTGATTGTGACTCTCTCAGCTTCCACTTACGTATTGTGCCATGGGAATGAATGTAGTTCTCAAAAGTGGTGTCAGATGCGGGAGGTCAAGGGTTTGAACCCCGACTAAATCATACCAAAGGCTAATAAAAATGGTACCAGCAGCTGCCTCGCTTGCCACTCAGTATTAAGAGGTTAGTGTTAGGACTGGTCAGCCTGATGTCAGGATAATGTGACTGGGTGTGACATGATGCTAAATGTCTGTGGCATGATGCCCCAGTGCTAGATATCACTATAAACTGCCACACTGCAAACACTGTAGCAATATTACTGAAATTTTTTTTAAAGCTACGCTAAAAATCTAAATCACACATACATAAATCAAGTCCAACTACAAACAACAAAGATCCTGATCAGCCATCTGCAGATCAGGGTCTATGTTGTTTGTTGTACTGATTACTCCTAACAAACTGCAAAGACCCAGATCTGCCAGTATATCATGCGATGGCAGATCTGGGTCTGTACAGTTTGCTATTGGATTCGACTTTATAAGTGAGTACATATGGTACTTCTTTTAAATCCTGGAGAAAATTAATTGCTTTCTAAATGAAGCAATTCATCACTGGGATATTTTATTCATTCTAGGAGACAAAAGTGATTTTGAAGATGAAAAATACATAATCATTGCTTTGCTGACAATTTTGAAAGAGTACAAGTTCATCATGGAAAAAACTCTTGACCTATTGCTGAAAACCTGTAAAAGCCCAAGACCAGAGGACCAGAAACTGAGTTTCCTGAAAGCAATATACTGGTGACTCTCACCATCATCTTGACCTCAGAAATTTTTCAATGATGAGATTAGAAAACTGACATCCAGCCAGTTTCAGCAACAAAAAGTGAAAAGACCTCAAGTACTACTGAAGATGAATCCACTCTGCAGACAAGATCTCTCACTTACTCTCTGATAGCAGAACACCAGTCTCTCAACAGCTGCAGCTGCTAAGCTGTATCTATTCTGGTACAGTATATGCTCACTTAGAAGACTTCAAATGCTAAATGTAATCCATACTACAGCAAAATGTCCAAATATAAGACACTCACAAACCTACAAGAAATATGAGCATACATTTTGGTGCTTTCTAAACCTGTGCCTAAACTACAAGTGCATGTTAACAATAAAGAATACTATTGAGATTTTATATTTTTATTCAATTTATTTATTTATAAATGTTGGCATATCACATGGTTTTAAAACAACAACGTGTACAAAATTAAAGCAGATATGCATACTCATCAATAATTATAGGTTACTGCATTTGTATGGGAAAATATGAATGAGTTTATCAGATGGATATACTGCATGACCATGGGAGTACAGTATATCCATCTGACAAAACGAGTTCATATTTTCCCATACAAATGCAGTAACCTTTTTATTATATGCTCATTTTCTTATTCTACCCAAGGCTTAATTATACAAACAAAAGTACAAGAAACAAAGCAGCTGAATTTATGCTGTATTCCAAACTAAATACACAAGCACAGATTCGTCATTACACAACAACAACATTATTAATGTGCACATATCTCCACCCAGATCAATCTGAACTTAGTCACACGCTAGACATAACTTTTGAAAGAAAATGGCATTTTGGTCTACTTAAAATTGAAATTTGGGTCATATTGTGAATGAATGCACATTGAAACAACTCTCCCATGTGATCTGGAATGAATAGATTTTGGTATTTTTGTCGATTTGACGAAATTTTGTGATTATGGACTGTATTTATCTACATGAAGTACATCGGATTTCAGCAGCGAGGGAGAAGCGTGTTACTGACATCTGCAAGTGTTTCTGTTCTGTCATTGAATATTTGAAATCATAATGTGGGAAAAATATGAAATGTGGGAAAAATATGAAGTCTTTCAAATGCAATTATCGAAAAGATACTATGGAATTTAATGTTTATTTCATTTTGAGTGCAGTAAGGTGGATGTAACTACTTTTATATAGTCAAGAACCCATGACATGGCTCATGTAATTCGGATTTGTAGAAGTAAGAAAGTATATTTTGAGGAAATTCAGGATGTAAAACTGTAAGTATATTTTTTGCCATTCTTATCACTAGCTAAAGAAGGCAGTTTATGCCTTGTCACTTGCATGTTTTTTGTAAGGACCCTGTCTGACGTCTATAGCTAGCCTAAATCTGAAACATTGTATCAAAAAAGTTAACACGGAATGTGCCAAAGCAGCTGGTATGTGGCAGTCCACAAAACATCTCCTTTAGTTCATTCAGAAACAAATTTAATCAACCAAAATGTAAAGCGTCTACTACGTGAGTGTACATGATTTGTTTACAAAGTAGTTCCTAATACACTATTGGGCACATGTGAGCACAATATGAAGTTGCGTGCGAGTGCAATATCGTAAAATATTGAATGATTCTGACAAATATTCTATGTTCTAAGTGCAATTACATCCTCCTTATTGCACTCAAAATGAAATAAACATTAAATTCCAAAATATCTTTTCGATAATTGCATTTGAAAGACTTCATATTTTTCCCACATTATGATTTCAAATATTCAATGACAGAACAGAAACACTTGCAGATGTCAACACACTTTTCCCTTGCTGCTGAAATCCGATGTATTTGATGTAGAACTGGCACAGACGCTGCTGAAATCGATGTACTTCATGTAGATAAATCAAGTTAAAAATCACAGCTATTGTTTAATGTGATAGATCACTCTTGTTGTAATTACTAAACTCAAATTAATATACTGCATCAGCTTGACACTTCTGTGATTTTTACAGGTAACAAGGTAATGGCATCTGCATGTAGTTTTCAAAGGCAGATTTAAATTGGCAAAAATTATTCCAAGAATTTTTGGAATTCTGAGGTTCCAGTCTGTTGAGCCTTTCACAACAAAGAATTTAAAAGAAAAAAAATCTATTACAAACCAAAGTGGTCAGCTTACAGAGAATTCCAGAACTGAGAAGGTCCAATTTTCTTAAGTTTCACTGTACATGTACTAGAAAAACCCTGACTCTCCCATACTCCCATCCCTTTTCTTAATTTACTTTGTTGCTGCTCATGTTTGTGTTTCAATAAGATAAAACTAGTCTAACTAATTAGAATCTTAACTAAAACTGAAGGAACTTTTTCTTCTATTACCATCCATTTCAATAAGCTGCCATCAATTACCACTCATTTCAATAGAGTGCCATCAATTGATTACCATCCACTTCAATAGGTTTTCCTCGATTACCATCCATTTCAATAACGTTTCAGCCATTACCATCCATTTCAATAGGTTTTCATCAATTACCATTTATTTCAATTGGTTGTCATCAATCAATTACCATCCATTTCAAAAGGTTTTCAACAATTACCATCCATTTCAATAGTTTTTCATCAATTACCATTCATTTCAATATGTTGTCATCAATCAATTACCATCCACTTCAATAGGTTTTCATCCATTACCATTCATTTCAATAAGTTACAACACTCAATTCTTGTCCTTGCTCTCAAATTATCATCCAACTAGGTCTGTATGCAGTTATTTCACACAGGAACCAAAGAAACAATGACCAAGGAGTTTCTCTACCATCAATGAATGGACTGGATTTATTTAAGAACCTCGGAAATGGTGCAATATGAGAATAGGTATTCTCTTGCATTCAACAAACTGACTCTGACGTGCTTATCTTTCAAAGCAAAAACATTACAATAAAGTAAGAATCCCCTTAACCTAACTGTACTGGCTCTGCAGTTTTTTTAAAAAAAAAAGGAAAACATAATGCAGGAAAACAAGTTCCCTCACTTTTATTGAACTGGCTCAGCACATATTTCATAACAGAAACAGTGCTATCCAAGACAAAGCTCATCTGCCTTCACTGAACTGGCTGACTGCACTTGAAAATATTTCCAGAAAGAACTGCTACACTGCAGAAATGAAGGTTCCAGGGCAGGAAGCAGTTCAATAAATAAAAAGGACTTCCCTGATGTGCAATTAGCTGCATGACTGGGAAAACAGTTAAGTAATTCAGAGAGCCTGTATAGTGAAGGACAGGATGCAAAACTATCCCAAACAAAAGAACAACAACAGCACCTAGAAATTATAATTGAGACATAATTAAGATAATGGGAAACAAAATATTAAAAAATTACTTTCATGGGGAAAAAAGTTTCTAAATTACCAAAATAAAACAAGTTAGGTTTTCTGACATACCTTACTGTAGTGGGAATACCAGATCTTAAAACCTTATTGTGATGGGAAAATGTATTTCTAAAATAGCAAAATAATACACTACTCTTAGGTTTTCAGAGACAAATGACAATGGGAGTGGGGAGATATTAGTATTGGTCTGTTAGGTTTTTTAAAAGTCATTAAACTCCCTCAACCATCTATGTTTAGACCAATCCCAGGTGGACCACTGTGGGATTCTCTAAGGCATTACAGCAGGCTACACTCTAACATGTCTGCTACTCAGGGGCTCATTAGCCAGTTATCAGTGGACAGAAGAGGAAGCAATTAACAAACTATATACATTCCCTATAGGATCACATCCTTCATAAGGCAAGTTTACATAGTCTGTGTCTGCTGCAGGTGCACTTTCTTTTTCATTATTTTTAAGCACTCAATTTTGTATGAATATAAAACCTGTCAACGAAAGGTAACTATTCCAAAAGAACAGTCAATCAAATATATGGCAGTGAGATGGAATAAATAAGGGGCTTTACAACTGGATGAAATGAAAAAGGTGCAATATTGTACCAGAGACATGTGTCTTTGACTTACATACTATACCAAAATCATGACTTGTTATAAATGTTTTGGTCAAAATGACCTCTAGGCACCATTAAGATGGAATCTTCCTCCTGATCAATGGAAGTCCCTTCATGTCAGGGAAAGACACCTTAAACATTCTTCTAGCAAATTGCTGCATTTAGAAGTAAAATAAAGTGATTGCTCAATAAAGACAAATAGCAAAGGCCATATTTTAAACAAATAATGGTCAATCTGATTAAAATCAGATCTCCAATTTATTATGTGAAGATCTGACAGCAACAGCTTAGGGTTCATGTTCTGGTGATTTATGTTATTAACGTAACTGCTAATTTTAACAGCCAATAAGAAGAAGTCTTACATCTTCATGTTTGGGAGACTGGGTAGTATGGTTAAAGAGCATAAATGTGTGCTGGATGAGTTGATTCACTTTCAGATTTCTGAAAGCTGCTCTTCCATTGGCCAATTCAAAGGTCACCAGAACATGACCCCTAAGTGGTCACTGTCTGAACTTCACAATGGACACTGGAGATCTGATTTTAATCAGATCAAAATAATGGCAAGACTACTGCAAACTGCAATTCTCTGCTGCATTGTTGCAAGCCATGGGAGACAATCCTCTATGCATCTGTATCATCCATGGCAGCCTGTGCAGGCATTTCCTCATTTCACATCAATATGCATAAACCTGTAGAACCTTTCACTGCAAGTGCAAGTAAAGTCTTCTCACCATTGTAATATGACCTTTCACTCTATTTGGATGAACCAATCAAACTTTCGTTTTCAAACATGTTTAATAAAACAGGCATTTTCATTTATGAGCTGGAGATTTTTATATTGTTTTGTTGATGACATATTTTTGTTTAAGTGAACTCATGAAAAATGAGGAAATCTCCACAAAGGCGGTCATAAGTGATAAAGGAGCATAGCAGATTGTCTCCCTTGGTTTGTGATGATGGCTATGCTGCTGATTAATTAAAAAACCAAAACCAGTCATTTGAGCAAGAAGATAAAGCCACTGTTACCTACTTGTTTTCAAGCATGAACAGTTTCACAAAAGTATATTGGAGAAATGGAGTTAAAAGAAAGTAACATCGTAATACAATTTACTGGAGTGAGAAAAATGGCCAAGTGACCAAATTTTGCTAGAACTGAATGTTCACATAAAATCTGATGACTGTAAACAACAGTTGTGAAGAAACTGACTGAAGTATCAATAACACCAGTGTTAAAATAAATACTACCGAAACAGAAAAGTTTCAAGTTGC
Source organism: Megalonaias nervosa (assembly GCA_016617855.1). Taxonomy (NCBI): domain Eukaryota; kingdom Metazoa; phylum Mollusca; class Bivalvia; order Unionida; family Unionidae; genus Megalonaias; species Megalonaias nervosa. The sequence goes on along the minus strand of JAECUM010009826.1, from coordinate 26,552 downwards.
AACAGCAAAATTTGCCTTTGTGTATTACTGCATTTGAGGTAAATGTACTTTGGTTAGGAATTTGACAAGTGAGAAGGTTTTCCTTTTATAAATTTAACTCCATATGTATTCTTCTAAACGCTAATTGACTGCACTAGGCAGACCACAGCTTATAAATGAATCTAGAGAACTTCGAGAATACACCACTGCAACAGTAAAAAAAACACTGTATACCAATATTTGAATATCAAATGCAATATTACTGTATATACTCGCGTATAAGATGAGAACAACCACAAATTGCACAGACCCAGATCTGCCTCTGGGTCTGTGCAGTTTGTTATAAGTAATCAGTACAACAAACAACATGTACCATCATCTGCAAGCATGTTATGCCAAGGCAAATCAGCATCTTTACTGTTTATAGTTTGACTTGACTTATAAGTGAGTATAGATGGTAAGTGAATACTGTTGCAACAGTATAAGGTCACCTCTGCAACAAATATAAAAACCTTTGTTAAGGACACCAGTTTTAATACACTGCAATAGCAAATTCTCAGGTTGCAACAGTAAAAATTACATTTGCATCAGCAACTTGAATTTCATAGCAATGACATGTCATTTAGATGTCAGTGCAATGGTACTTGCAGTTTTTACCCTCTATTTACACCAATGATGCCTATGCACTAAAAGAATAACAAAAATACTAAAACTACGGTGTAAGGCTGTTCACGGAAATCATAAGGTGACTCATGTTATTTATTCATACTATATTCAAGCTTTGTCATTATACATGAAATATATGAAATTGCACATCAAATTATATAAAATCAGTTACATAATGTATAACTATTTATCAATAGCCAAGAACGAAAATTATGAAGAAACAATACAAATCAAATTTAATGGGAACCATTACTATTCCCATGTTATATGAGGGATACTGGAATACTAAAGGCTTTACAGTGAGGTTACTATTCCCATGTTATAGAAGGGGTAGTGGTATAATAAGGACTGTACAGTGAGGTTACTATTCCCATGTTATAGAAGGGGTAGTGGAATATTAAGGGCTTTACAGTGAGATTATTATTCCCATATTATATAAGGGGTAGTGGAATATTAAGGGTTTTACAGTGAGGTTAATATTCCCATGTTATATATGGGATAGTGGTATCCTGAGGGCTTTGTAGTGAGGTTACTATTCCTATGTTTTATGCGGGGTAGTGGTATAATAAGGGCTTTACAGTGATGTTACTATTCCTATGGTTTATGAGGGGCAGTGGAATACTAAGGGCTTTACGGTGAGGTTACTATTCCCATTTTATAGAAGGGGTAGTAATATACTGAGGGCTTTACAGTGAGATTACTATTCCCATATTACATAAGGGGTAGTGGAATATTAAGAGCTTTACAGTGTGGTTAACAGTCCCATGTTTTATATGGGATAGTGGTATAATGAAGGCTTTACAGTGAGGTTACTATTCCTATGTTATATGAGGGGTAGTGAAATACCACAGGCTTTACAGTGAGGTTACTATTCCCATCTTATATAAGGGGTAGTGGTATACTGAGGGCTTTGCAGTGAGGTTACTAATCCCATGTTATATGAGGGCTAGTGGTATACTACGGGGATTGATAGTAATGGAATACTCAGTTCTGCATCTTGCTTATTTTTCACAATGAAATAATACATGTACAATTATGGCAACTGTGAGTTTGAGATTTTCATACAACTGCACAAAACCCCAACTTTTTTCTTCATATTTTATATAAAACCGAGGGCAAAAACATAAATACAGTAACAATTTACACAAAAAGCAAACAATTTACGCATGTCACATACTGATCACAAGACAAAAGATTTTTATGTCCTTGTGTAAAACTGTAGAATGCTTACACCATTACAAATTCAGACTCTCACCTTATGGCAGATGGAATTAATAACTATTGCACATGGAGACACAAATTACTCATCCCTGTTGCAGAAAATGCAAGTCAATTTTTTTTATTGATTTTCCTTCCTTCCTCTGAGCAGCTTCATCTGCCTGTAAGGGCGTATATATCGGATTGTAAGCACCCATGGCATGGAATAATTACATAATTTTATGCAATACATGCACATAGATTTATGTCATTCTTGATTCTTGTGAAATGATCCAAGATCCAAATAAGATTTTGCAAATAAAAGTAGTGTCATATTTCCTCAAATTGAAGATACATGTCTTAAAAAAATGTTAATGTAGCCTACCAAATATACTCACTTATAAATCCAGTCCAACTGCAAACAACATAGATCCCGATCTGCCACAGCATACTGCACATACAGATCTGGGTCTATGTTGTTTGTTCTACTGATAACTCCTTACAAACAACCGAACTGGGTCTGTGCAGTCTGGAATTGGACTTGTCTTAGCGAGTAAAGACTGTTAAGTTTTGACAACTAAAGAAACCATGACCAGAAAATAAAGGGACTGGAAGCAATAGCTAGATCTATGCAAGTGATACCAACACATGTTCCCCCTGACTCAACAGGGAAAGTCCCTGAATCTCAGAAATGTATAAAAAAATCTGCTTAGGAATCCCATTTTCAGTATGCTATAGCTTTCTTTTTTAACTCAGATAAAACTGGGTCTTGATTATCCATGTAAGAAAACCCAATATCAAAGATGCTAAATTTTTTCATTTAACCAGGAAGTTTGAATCATCATGGAATAAAGGATGCAACAAAACAATTTTAAAAAAACAAACCCCAAAGGAAATGAAGACAACAAAGCTCCAATGCACAAATTTGTTTGGATACACTTGTTCTGTATTTGTCAGTACAGTATTTGTCACAACTTTAAAGTACACAAACATGTATGTCATCACAGCATGACACCACTGCCAAGGTTACTATTATATCTCACTATGTTTATGATTTGGTTACTATTATATCTCACTATGCTTATGATTAGGTTACTATTGTATCTCACTATGCATATGATTAGGTTATTATTATACCTCACTATGCTTATGATTTGGATACTATTTTACCTCACTATGCTTATGATTAGGTTACTATTAGATGTCACTACGCTTATGATTAGGTTAGTATTATATCTCACTATGCTTATGATTAGGTTACTATTCTATCTCACTATGCATATGGTTAGGTTATTATTATACCTCACTATGCTTATGATTAGGTTACTTACATATCTCACTATGCTTATGATTAGGTTACTATTATACCTCACTGTGCTATCATAAATTCTTGAAGGTTCACAGTTAGAAGCACATTTAAATGTCTGTATCATCTGTTGATCTGTTTTCATTTTAATGCGATATTTCCAGTGGTATAAAGCAGAGACTGAAAGCTATTTACAAGCATTTACCTCATAAAGCTATCTTTTTAACCCACCCCCCAATTTTCAAGATGTGCAAGATTTTTAAGCTTGTACAAAGCTGCATGAGCCAATGAGAGTATGAGCATCTATTCTGAACTGAACATTCAGAAGAGAACTTCCTTACTCCATTTTGTAAAAGAATGTTCTGAATATAAGAGCGATTTTATGAATGAAAAAAGGTATTACATTCAAACATGATTGATTCTAGTGCTTTCTTTTCATTTTTCAGTATGTTTTAGAAAACAGCATGAGTTTCTCAGTCACATGTTCTAAAACAGACCCTTTACAAGTGCTTCTTACATCAAGTACCCAAAGAAGTTGCAGAATACAGATTGATTTAGTTTAAATATATGTTTTGTCTGCTGTGGAATGTATGTTACCTTTCTGATGGAGACAATACTTTACACTATAATCAGGGTTGTAACAATAACCCAGTGGTCTGACTAATTGTGCAAGGTATTTCTAAAAGAGTGACTCGTCACTATGCATTCATGATCCATCAGAATTTTTTGCTCCATTCAAACGGACAATGGTTTTTTTTTATTCCTGTATTTCACAATAAAACATGTGCCTAACTGTTAAATATTATCCACTGAAAGAATTCTACACTCTATTCAAACAGCATTATCAATGCAATGAGTTCCTTTAGATGTATTATGCAAAATAGTACCTACCATATATACCCACTTATAAGTTGAGTCAAACTGCAAAGAACAAAGATCCTGCTCTGCCACAGCATAACGAGCCTGCAGATCAGGGTCTATGTTGTTTGTTCTACTGATTACTCCAACCAAATTGCACAGACCCAGATCTACCAGCCCATTATGCAATGGCAGATCTGGGTCAGTGCAGTTCGCAGTTGGACTCATATGAGACTGTATACTGTATTATATGTTTACGTGAGAGAGCATTCAAAAAGGGAACTAAAATAGCCAGAATACCACGGTTAATCTAATAAGAAACAAATGTAACTTTAGTAGCTTCAACTGCAAATCCCCATACTTTTTAATGCCTATTCCCTGTTCCAAACCCATTCTTATTCTTCACATCCCCATTCAACAAGTCCTTGGTGATATAATCAAAATCTGTTATATATAATATTTTAGTTTAGATAATATCTGAAACAGTTGCATTTGTCCTTTGACTCACTTTTCCAAGCATCCAAAAGGCACAAGTTAAAAAGGATTGCTTTTAAAAGATTGTTCACATGAAATAAGTAAACAGTCTTAGCTAATGAAAATATTTATCCATCATTAACTTGTAATTAAGGTATTACCATGACAAAGTTGCATCCACAAGTCACATGTGGGTTACTCTAACTTGTATTAAGTCTTTATAAGTTATAACAAAGGAATTATTGATTCGGTACACTTCGAATGTTTTCTTTCACAATTAGTAATTTGCCTTATTTGAACTTTCTCACATTCAGAAACATGTTTTATTTTCTTCTTTGTTCATCTTACATTGTAAAACTAGTAGTGTGCAGCAATTAATTACATGATCACTCAGATGTAACATGTTCAACAATGATACATTACTGCACAGTATTCACAGATATTTCACAATAAAAAGTAAGGATTTGATATTTCGGTATTGTTTATTGTTATAAGCATACAAGATAACAGTACGTAGTAATGCATACAGATTTGGGCCTTTTAAGCACTAGTCTGTTTTGGTCATGGGCCTTTTTCATAGAGGACCGTTTTAGACCTGAACCTCTTTGGTAACTACTTGGCACAGAGACAAGATATGTACAAAGATTTGGGAATTTCTACACTGTGGTTCAAAAGATGTGTAACAGGTCTGACAGACAGATGTTTGGATGGTATTGCAATATTCCACCCCCACCCCCCACTTTATACTGAGTATGTGAAAATAAAATATTGATGCAGGTCAAAGTACATGTAATACATTCATATATGTACTATGCTTGCTTGCTGAACTGTAAAAATGAAGAGTTATCAAAGTTTTAATTTCCACCTCGGTCATGACACCATGTAATCTGGCTACAGTATGACTTCAAATCTGTGCTGTTTAAGCTATACATTGTGATTAATTACTTATATCTATTATATTATGTTATTAATTTAGTATCTAAATAACATTATTACCAATACCAATAAAAATGTTTAATCAACTGTCAATACACAATTTTTTTTTTTCATTTTCTAAAACCTCATCAGAAATCAATTTAAGTCCAAAAACATTCACATTAATTTTTTTAATCAACCCCATAAACATGTAACTGTAACACTGAAGTAGCTCGTCCACAACATAATTAACCACCACCAGTATAATTTAATACATCACCAATCTCGGCATCTCGTCAGTGCTTTATTCTTAAGACTTTTTTCAAAATGGTTCTTTTCACAAAATTAATATGTGATATAATTTTCACTTGTGCAAAAAAAAAAAATACAGTTAAATCTGCCTAAGATGGCATCTCCATATTAAGAACACCCAGTCCAGTATAAATTACATCTAATTAACCCTGTTCTTAAATGTATATACAATAAAAGCTTTACATATACCTGTATGTAAAGTATGTATGACCATAAAAGATTCTAACTCCTTATAGTCTACAGGTTTGGCTATATTTGGCTTAAGTAAATGTCTATGGCTGCCTACTTTTTTCCTCAAAATTCAAAACGACTTTGGGACAGTTTGTACAGCATCTGTAAATATTTTACCTTGCTTATGGTAGTCATTTACAGTAAATTCCCCCTGCCCCTAATATACAGCATCACATATTACATCCTGATAAACCACAAGAATCATAATCGGTCTAAGTAAAGCTACTTCCAAAGCAAGCAATGGCAAATCCACATCCCTTTTAATTACCTTTCATCCTTCCCACCCCACCCAAACCCTCACTACAACCAAAGGTCAGCAGTCACAACCCAAAATATGTTATGCAAGCATGAACAAAGTTTTAAAATGTCACAGTAATCACAATATTTTTAGACTTGACTTTTAACCCCTTCCCAGGAAACACCCATGAGAGACCCACAAATTATACCCTCCTGCTGATGGCTAACATAGATAACCTAAGTACCAAATCTGCTGAGCTTCCACCCAGTGCTTTTAGAGCACATGGTAACAGACTAACAATATCACATCATCCCCTCACTAATGCATGGGGGTAACAATAGTTCAAATTTCAAGGCACAGTAATACAGTGTTATATGCATCTAAATCTGTATTTATATCAAAGTTTGCATAATTATAAATGTTATTAACTTAGGGCACTCTGGTTTACTCTTGTGTGAAAAAGAGACAAGGCATAGTTTGACCACGATGCATTCCTTTCCCAAAGGTGCCAAAAAAATCATGGATGATCTATTCAAATGACAGATGCATCTACATGGCAAATATTGTGCAACCTTTACGCCCATCATTTTCCTTGTTGTGAACTTTGCCTTCAGCTACCTTGCAATGTCCACTTATTTAGATCTGCATTTAACTCAAGAGACTGATAGTTTACATGTAGCTGGGTTGGTTACACTGCCATATGCAGGCATCTTCATATGTAATAGAGCAATAAAGGATTTAAGACAACCAGTTGCAATCACAGATCTACAGAAGAATAAACACAATGGGTATTTCATTCCCCATTTGGAAATAATTGTTGCTTTTATCTCATTCAATGCTTGAGTTATGAGCCAATCTAAATCAAGATATTTTGTTTTTCATACCATTTTGAATGTGTGAGAAGGCTTAGTGACCAAGACCAGATCTGGGTTTGTTTGATTAACTGGTTCTATTTTAGTGAGTATTCTCACAGTCATTAAGTATTATAATTTCAAATGTGCATGAAAAATCAGGAATTTAAACCTATAGCATAGTTCTATCGATCAAATATGTTATCATACAACATGGACTTTGCTTATGGCAGGTGCAATATGCAAAAATAAAACTGGACTAAATGCTTAGAACTAAAGTTTTTTGCATAATTTAAATGTAGTTAGAAAATTTATTTATGAGTTTTTTCATTTAAACTGCCTATAAAAAATATGTTGCTCATCTAGAGCTTTGCAATCAAACATCTTCATGGGAATGACTCACAAATACATGTATGTTTCCAGGAAAAATCCTCCAGATGAATAAAATCAAGGTGATACTGATCAACTGATATTGTTTAAAGGAGGATTACTGCTCTCTATCAAGTCCGATATTGGAAACATATAAAATAAACTTCTGGAAAAATATTTATGTGGTAATGAAGTCAGCAGTATAGGCATCATTGCTGGTGGTATGACCCTGTAGAAAACATTTGACTACGGCAAAAAAAACATGTGAGCTTCCAGTCAGTTGACTGTCCCTGTTTTTCATTGCCAACTTTAGCACTCCCCCCACAAGGTAGAAATAACATATTTTTTTAAATTCTCAAAATTGATTTGTGCATCTAACTGAACCAGTTTAGCACAGTTCTTGAAGCGTTTAGTACACTTTATATACTAATTATTATAGTATTTATAAAACTACATACCTACCCTAAATTTCAAACCAGTGCAAACCAGGAGACACATTTGGGGTGGGTGGGCCTATGTCAAAATATGCTAGGTAAAGTCGATGCACACATCAGCGGTTAGTAATGACCACAAAATAATAACTGACACAAGAGTAAAGCTATCAAATTTAATTCTGTAAAACCTGAGGAAATAAAATTAACATATTTACATTAAGCCTGACTATATTTCACATCATGAATATATATTTTTGATTTAACTAAACAGTGAATAGTTATTTTCAGTGGATGATACCACATAAAGACTTGCCTCTAATCAAGAATTTTAAATGCTGATTATTAACAGAAATCATGCAAAATATTGGCCCAGAAAACACTTATCTGGCCCCTTGACAAAGCAGCATGGGACCACATACTGATATAAGACTGAGTAGTGATTGAACCCTGCATGGCAGATGGCAAACGCAGTATCTGCCTACAGGAACTGAGAAGGAAAAAAAGAAAAACACTTTGTTCAAATATTAAGCAAATCCATCTAATGTTACATAAGGGTGAGTCGGGATACACATCTGATATTTTTCAGTGCGGTTCATATACAAGACAAAATATTTGGATAAAAGAGAGTTCAAGTTGGCCTTATCAACGACAACTGAATACTTTCGCTGTATTCCAATGAATTATACTTAGTTCTGAGGGACGCAACTAAGGAAAGCGATGACGATGATGAATGTGTATAAAAGGAGCATTTTCATCATTGTCAGTAAAGTCAACAGGGTCAAGTGTGACGCGTCTTGACATTATCATGAAGTATTCTACTGTTATGAGAGAGAGAGAGAGAGAGAGAGAGAGAGAGAGAGAGGTAACTTAATATAAAATCTCACCTTCCTATATCATCGCCTATTTCATAGTAGTTATCTATGGGCTCTTGTTTTAGTTCCATTTCTCTGGGGAAGCGTCACATTATGAATAGTAATCCTCCGAGACTTTCGTGTACAAATGATGCATTAAAAAACGGAGGCCTATTAGACACCCATCACGGAAGTGGTCATAAAGCTCCAATCTTGTTAGAAGGAAATTGGTTAATTTCACTACTCACTTCACGGTGTATATCCGTCAATTTTGAATTCGGATTACTTCCACGTTAAGCGTATGTACAGAATATATCCAAACGAACGGAATCAAAGCGCGTTTCATAGAAACGACAGTCGACGCGTGCCGGGTGTGGAAGATTACAAATACCTTCACAGTTAACTCCCTTAAATAGTATTTGAGCGTTAGCTTTTCTATACTAGCGAAAATCGGCTTCCAAGATGCAACCAAAAATGTAGGAAAACTAAAGTAAATTTTTTTTTTACATATTAATTTCAAAATATTGCTTGGGTATAGCACTTATTTTTTTCACCCATTGCACTGAATGTAAATTGTGTTCTATTTTCGTCTGCTTTATCTGATATATATATATATTGCTGTTCTCTCTGTTTCTGAAGTCTGTACTTCTCTGTCCATTATTCTTGTTCTTTTTTGATTTCCTTTCTGAAGACCTCTTCTATCAGGTCTTGGGCTATTGCTAACATCCTGACATTCTCTATCTCTTCAGGCTTCGGTATCAGGTTTAGCCTGACACGATGTAAATTGACGTAAGCTTCGTTCAGCTTGGCTAGTCTGGAAGGCATCTTCATAGGTTGACGAGTCAACAGTGGATGGCCAGACTGGAGGCCAACCCGCTTTATATGGTTTAAACGCGGACGCGATAGAAAACATACTTGTTTTTTGTTGAGTTGGAACGTTATGATAGCGAATGTCATGGTGAGGGATAGAGAGAAAGTCGAAGAGCATAAATTCACAGTCTTTTTTGAAAACAAACGACAAACACATTTTTTTTTTCTTTCAAAAACACAACATTTTTTATTCAAACAAACAATCAACCACTAACAATTAACAATTAACAATAACATCAAACAAATTATTTTTGACAAGGTTGACAACGTTGTGAAATCATGTGAGATTTCCATTGATGGAAGTCATGAGGCCATTGATGTACACTACGTTTCCTAGCTAAAGACAAAAGATAGCCATAATGGTCACAAAACCATCGATCTACTTTCTCATCGTTTCTAGAAGAGTACGATCAAAATAAGTCACTAAATGTTCTAAAGGATATCCAAGACTGCGTTGATGAAGAAAATATACACAATATTGTCCACACACCATGGAATCTGTGCCTTGTAATTTCACATTATTGTATCGTGTCGTCTGGGCATTTCTTCTCCTAAAGTCAATGATATCGTCTTCCAAAGGTGGTAATCCATACGAATCAAAATATTCCACACAATTCTCTTGAGGGAAGTAAACGACAACCCAGTGAGTTCCTGGGAGATGACTTTCGTCCGTGTTGATGACATAAGCTTGATGGTCTTGAGGTTTGCGATGAGGTAGTTCATCATCAGCGCACACGACAGGATTCCAAGAAGCAGTATACGAACTGTTGTTCAAAAGGTAATAAAGTTCCCAGGTATTCATTTTTTTGTGGTGTTGTTTTTGTTTTTTCCACAGGTAATGATAAGTCATCAATTCAAGTCTGACTTTTTGTTTGAAAATCTCTGTCAAGTAACCGTTTCTTTGTTTCGTCTCCGCACTCTGGGATAAGAGAGATTCGATGCGATAGATCTCCAGAGTTGTCAATGGTGGGCAGGAATGATCACGCAAGCCTTTATACCACTCATGCAACACTGCTTCTTCTGAGATGAGACTCCAAGCGTCGTCCAGATACTCGTCCAATTTTTCTTCTTGACTCATCATCATACATTTATCGTGTTGAATTTGACTGGGATGATCGTTTTGACATCCATAACAATCTCTCTTGGTCAGTTCCGTAATTTTATGCGCAGGTGTTTAGCAAAACAGGACACAAAATGTTGTTCTTGTTCTGGCCATCTGGACTTGACTACTACATCGTCCTCTTTGTCTTGGTCTTGGGGTTCTGTTTTCACGCTATCCTCCCATTCAATTTCCAAAGATCCTCTACCGTTCATTGAAGGATAGGAGTCTTCCATTGTTTCTAATAGTTTAGAATGACTTCTCTCAAACTGTTGATTTCGATGGTATTGTCGAATTCGGCATACAAGATGACGTTGACCGTCTCGGTGAGAGCTTCTGCAAACCGAAGTTCCACACTCAGTTGACCAGATTTTATAGGGTGGCAATGCTCCTCGTCGCTCCCTTGGTCTGAAGTGAAATCAAAGGTCCACAAAGTGTAACCTCCTACATAATCTTCGTACGAAATACCGTGACTGGTGTTGGTTCTTAGTTGTCTGGTAGCTTCGTACCGGGACAAGTACGATCTCAAGTAATTCTTCTGGGCAAAGTTAGATTCGAAGGGTCTGGTACACAAGGTCTTGCCATCGCGACTGACTTCGATCTTGGACACTCTGTAGTGCTTAAACTGGAAAGGATTTTGATCGTGGGCTCCGTTGAGGGCTGCATTACTGACGATGCCAACGATTAAACGTTTGGGTAACTGTACTTGGAACAGATGATCTTCGATCTTGGATCGGAGTTCAGCAGCAATGGTGGACGTTTTCACTTCTACACGTCGTATCGGATACTTGGCAGTCGATCTGCTCAGTGTGTGACTGATGTCGTTTCCCGCTTTAGGTAACACTTTTACGCGACGCACGTAAAGTCTGGTTTCTTGGATGATGGTTTTGTACTCGTTGGTATGAGTCATCAGATGGAGAGCGACACTGCTGAGATTGAGTCTCAGGTGAATATCCACTTCGTTCAGCAAATACTTGTCTTGCAACCACATGTCCAAATGCAAGTGATCCATCAGTTCTAAACTACGACCTTGTAGGATTTTCCGTCGACGGTTGTTCAAACCCACATTGTGAGGATTGTCATCGGCTGTCAGGGCTGTGTCGTTAAACGTGTCTTCACCTGCGGTGTCAGGTTTCCATACCACGCAAGCATCCAGATGAATGTTCTTGGCCTCTTTTCCGTACGTCAAGAGATTTTCTAGGTACGCTCGGTAAGGGTAAACATCCATATTGCTGCTGACCAGTTTGTTATTCAAGTACAAATCCACTTCGCTGAACAAGGAATGCATGAAATTCTTGACGGGAGCTACTCTGGCATCGGCTTCCGGATTGGTGTTGTCTGTTTTGATCACTTTCAGTTTCAGATACAAGTAACATCTATTCAGATCGATGAAATCTTCGAGTTGTCCTTTGATTTCAAACTCGATGGGAGCTGAATCCGTCAAAGAGGAGACGGGATGAAATTCGACCCATTAGGATTCTTGCATCGTCATCATGGTGGGTGGCATGGCAAACAGATCCAGTTCCGACTTGGAACAAGCACAAGACTCTCGGTGCATCATTTTCCGTTTTTTTTAATAATCAAAAACGTCTAACTCTCGGACAGTTTTTCTTTTCTTAGACTTTCTACCTCTAGGGGCGTGAAGTCCTCTGAAGGAGTGTTTTCGTCGTCTTTTTCTGCCTTGTCCTTGCTGTGGCATCAGGGAAGCAGGAATGTCTGACTTGGCATCGCCCAGGGCATTTATAGGAGTTTCTCGCCGGCCCAAAATGTCTTTACCCGTTTGAAGCAAGACATTTTTGCCTGTTCTCAAGAAAGCTTCTTTGGGGTTTTGTTTGTCAATGATGACATTTTGGAGAAATTCTTTGCCGTGCGTCAACGCGGCATCTTTCAAGGCGTGCAATCCCCGTGTCACCATCGGTTTCAAAACGGGGACCACCGAACGAAAGGCTGATTTGAGCATATCACCTAAACCATGTCCTCGCTGTTGAGCGACTCCTTGGTACACAGGATACATGACTGACAAAAAGTTAGAGTAATCGTTTTCGAAAATGGAGTTTCACTGTGACTTTCCCTTTGGTGAATGAAATATTTTGTCCCAGATCTTCTTTTATAATAATGTTGACAGTGTCGAAATAAGACTTACTGACGAGCAAATAGTGAGGATGTACAAATTCGCGGTGAACGTGATAGGTGTTTCCACCTTCCTCCTCAGCAGCCGTGGCAGAATTCACTTTGAAAGGAATGACACGCAGTAACGGTACCGAGGTGTGTCTCACTACGTTGTACTCCACCACATAGGAGTAAACAAACATCAAATTCAGTCCTTGGTTCATTTCTACAAGGAATCGAAAATATTTTGCAAAATCCAAGTTACCGGTCACGGCTGGTATTTGGTTTCTAATCTTGATCATCTTGGGGTCTCCACCCAAAATGTCATACAATTCAGGACAAAATGTAATGGCCAATACTTTGTCCTCTGAAAATTTGATCAGTAGGCGACAAGCTATTTTGTGGTACTCGATCGTGACACTTCCTCTGGCTTTCTTCAAGCCTTTACCAAACATGAAATTGAACCTGTCGGCAATGGCATTCACCAAATGTTGACCACTAAAATAACAGCGAGCAGAAATTTTCAACAGATAAGTGGAGCGATTAGTTTTGGGGTCTTGTGTTTTCATAAAGCCAGCTATAGTGGCACGTTCATCCATGGCTTGTTGCACTTGCGGGTCATGAACTTCCACCGTAAAAGTGTTTTGATTTTCGAGTATGTTTTTGATTTGTGTAGGGTGAATCTTTTCCACCGAAGCCACTTCCCAATGGGCTTCGTGATCCAATTGGATGGCTTGAGGTAATCTGGTCGAGAAACAGCACAAAGTTTTATTTGGAAACACCTCCATGGAACTGTCACTGGGTAACGTTAAGTAAAATTAGTTGTTCATAATTCCACAGTTCTAGTGTCCGAGGAGTCACTGGAAGTCAGAGGAGTGTCTAAAAGAGGATGGTTAGGGTGACTGTTGGAAGGGGGACTAACGTTGGGCACAAGACTCCCGTTGTTGTTCCCGTTAGAAGAGTATTTCAGACATGGATTGGGAAGCAGGTAACCAATGCAACTGCTAAGTAAAATGGTCCACAATTGTTTGTCTCCTTGTTGAAAACTCAAATTGGCAATGTCAGCACCGATGACACAATACACCACAAAGATTTGGCAGAAAAAGACAATTTGCGTTTTAGGCACACGTTCTCCACACCACATCCACAAGGGTTGCCTTTGTAGATCTTGCAGAGAAGAACTGGGGGAAGGAGTGGTCACTGCAGTAGCTGAGGCTGTGTTGAAGGGCATGATGATCACTTCTTTTTATAGTCGATGAATAGCGAAGCGTCGATCCAAGAGTCAAAACTCGGCGGATATCCTTTCCAATGTACTTTGACTTCTTTGACACGCCGTTTTCCCACTTTACGAGTTCTTCGATCGAGAATGCTTTCTATCTCGTACACGTCGTCTTCTTTATTGGTCACACGTTGTAACTCGTGCAAGTAAAACGTTCCTTTTAACACTTCCCCGTTCATGTCTTCCAATTTATAGACAGGAGGATAACGGCCACGCACTCGTTCAGTGACACGAAACAATTCGGTGGTCCAGTTGGGTAAGTAACCTTTGTCGAAAGTGCGTTTGGTTTTACCAATGCGCACCCAATCTCCTGATGCCAACACTCCACCTTTCTTGGGGACAGTCACTGTTGGGGACGTACCAAACAGACGCCCGAAGACGGTCACTTCATTGTCAGGAGTCACTTCTTGGGGGGCACGCCCTATGCTCCGATGATAAGATTGGTTGTACGATTGGAAGAGGTGTGGCAAGACGTTGATGTACTTGAGAGTGTGTTGATGCGTAAAATATTTCCACATGCGTTCTTTCAAGGTGCGTTGAAAACTTTCCACGATGCCTGCATTGGTTTCGGGATTCTCACGTTTCTTCAGTTCTTTTTGGAAAGCTTGGTTCAGAAATTCTGTGCCTTTGTCAGTTTGCCATCGAAGAGGGTGACGACCGCTTTGTTTGAACACCAGTTGGAGGGCTCGCACTAACTCACTGCTCGATTTGGAAGTCAATGGCACGACCCAAGCAAATTTGGAAAAGACGTCGATGACACAAAACAAGTATTTGTAACCACGATTGTAGGTTTCCAAATGAGAGACATCGGCCAAATCAGCTTGCCATTGATGATCGATACCCTCCACTTGGGTGCGACTTCTGGAAAATTTTCGTCGAATGGGTTTGTGTAAGGTGTACGTGGCTTGTTCTTGTAACCAGCGTTGCACTTGAGGTATTAGGATACTTTTCAGTCGAGTTTTGGCAGCACGATACAATTTCTGAATTCCTCCGTAGCCTGCGGGATGGACTGGATCGTAATAAATGCTGGCTAACACCTTCTCCATTTTTTAATAAGTGATCCACTCTTCACTGATGCTACTCTGAATGGGACGAGGGGGTGGTTTAGAAACGGTTTTACGTGTCCGATGTGCCTCGGGTGTAGAAGTTGAAGGTAGTGGTGGTGGTGGTAATGGGATGGCTTTGGTCTTCTTTTCTTTTTTCACTTCTGGTTTCCCTTCTTTCTTTTTCACTTCTGTCGAAGGAGGAGTGGACATCATCTTTTTAACCCAAGCTTTAAGTTCTTCTCGTTGGGGTGCAGGGGAAGGGGTCAACAAGGACGCTGCAATCATACTGGGGATGGGAGCTGCTGACGGTGTTTGAAAGACTTCTCGTGCCTCTTCTTCCTCAGGCATCCGTGGGGTTGCGTCTGTCTTGACCGCTGGGGGTGGTGGTGATGGACCTTTTATCAGAGTCTTGAAATCTTTCAGAGTGGGTAGAGCTGTTTCGTCTAAAGCTTTCGGTGAAAGAGTTGCAGTCGTTGCAACAATTGACCGTACGTTTGCGATTATTCCGTTTCTGACAAATCGCTGCGATCCATCAACGATTGCAATTCGTGTTGTAACTGTGACATTTCGGTCAAATGAGGATTGGGAGATAAAATGAGGGGTTCGTTGTTCTTGCCAACGATGGTATTCCATCCATCGTTTGTAAGGCAGTAAAGCCAGTTTTCGTCCTTCCATCGGATTTCAAGGATCACGTCTGAGATCTTTTGACTCCAAAGGTCCCTTTTATCTTCTTGGACCTTTTTATCTTCATCCTCCCAGGATGTTTCCTAATGCTCCTTTCAGCAAGGGTCCTCCTATTGTTCCCATCACTCCTTTCAACAGCATGGGCAAAAAGGGTAAAATTCCTCCTCGTTGCACCAACATCTTTTTCTTTTGACCAATGGGTATTTTCTTTTGGACCATTTGGCGAAGAACGTGTCGATATTTGGCTAAGCATTCTTTCTGATGTTTAGACAAAGGTATTGTGCCTTTCAAGACATTCAGACAACATTCGCACACGGTATCGATGACGTCTTTGGAGATAGTTTGAATGAGTTTTTTTCGCATGGGTGGAGCAGCTTTGGACCGGACGAACAACATGTCCCAATGTTTGGCTAAACGAGGTGGCAGTCCTCTCCTTTTCCTTCCTTTGGGGGTAGAAGAGGAATGTCTTTTTTAGGGTGACATCTGTTTGGCTAAGCGCATTTTAGGATGCCGTGACTGTCTTTTTCGTTTTTCTTTTCCTTTTTGGACCGAATAAGGAACACGATGGTAACGGTGTGCACTTCTTAGAGGGGACATCTTTGGGCGTTCAGCAGCGTAAAAGCACTGATCAGTATTGTTTGCCTCAGGTCTTTTTTATACTGGAATGCGTCACCACTGATTGTCGTTACGTCGTATCAACTTGATTACAGGCAACACACGTCGTGGAGGAGTTCGCAACGGACTAAATCGGGACAGTTCTTACTTGGACAAATCCAGTAAACTCTGTAACACACCCGTTCTCTCTTGGACTTTGATTTGGGGGCAGGTTCTTTGTAAGCAGCGGCCACTGGCGCTAAAGAGGAAGAGGGTGTCACCGCTGGAGGAGACGTTTTTGGAGACGATCTCTTGCGAGTAGAAGCTGTTTTTTGTGGACTTTTCTTTTTCTTTTTCTGAGGCGGTGACCTGGTCTTGACACCGTTGCTCTTTTTCTTTTTCTTCTGGGTACGTTTGTGAGTGGCTTTTTTCTTGGGGACGACTTTGGGAGCATTAGAATCCCATTTTAAGAGGGAACGAATGATGACACCTCCTAGAGAACCGCTACCTCCAGGTTTCAAAATGATTTGCTTTTTGGTTTGAGTGTCGATGCGAGGATCGGCTAGCTGCGTCAAGGCGACTTTGTTTCTCTCAAAAAAACGTTTGGTTTGATGTGGAATCTGAATGATGCCTTGCAGTAATTGACGTGCTGTCACCGTAAACCATCGTAAGACTTCTTTGAGACTAGCATCTAAGACAAGAGCACGTATTTGTGGATTTTTTTCGCGACTGATGCCGTACAAGGCACGAATCAATTTGATGGGAAGATGAGACTGAAGGGACGTCATGTTGACGCTGTGTGAGAGAGAGCACAAGTAACCGAGGCTTTTATAGATTATTTTTTTTTGTTGGTGATTGTGGTTGTGGTTAAGTCGACGAAGGGGACTTGTAAACGACAGGCCCTCCGTCTTGGCACCAGTGGTGAAACAGATGGGTACTAAATTGCAAATAATCGGGGGTAGTGGGTTTTAAATCCACGAGTAAATGAGCCTGTGGGATTTGAATCTCATCGTCGTACGCATTTGTCAACCAAGGCGTTCCTAACTGTTTGACTAACACTTGCACTTGCGTTTTATCTCTAGGGCTTTTAAACAGCACCACGTAATGAGCATTGAGACTGATGGTACGATGGGCTTTACTTTGTTGAAACAAATTTTGAGTGATGTAAACGACACTGGCATTACGATGATGCCCTTTGCGCGTAAACGAGAGTTTAATTTCTTCTTCGTCTTCTCCTAACATGTCGTCAAAGATAACCAAATGAGTTTGACTAGTAGTCAGACACGATCCCGTCGTCTTCGCCAGGAATGCCTTCCACAAAGACGATGGAATCGCCTTGACTTTCTCGCAGAAGGCTGTACGCCGATTGCCACAATTTGTAACACCACACGATGCGTTGAGGTGGACGATCGATCAAATGATGTTTATGTTCGATCAAACGTTTGACAAATTCGGTTTTGCCGGAACCGCTAGGTCCGGCAATGAGCATGTTAAAGGGATGGCGAAGATACAAGGCCTCCCAACTAGTCCGAACTACGTGTTCGTCAATGACTTTGACAGTGGAGGAAGAGGGAGCAGAGACAGTAGAGGTTGCCATAGTTATGTAAGAAATGTCACTTTTGACACGAAGACAGACAAGACAAGAGTTTTTATACTTTTTTTCAGGACACGTTTATTGTCATCTTTAATTGTGAACAACACGAAAGACAAAAATACATAAAAGCCAAATGGTTAAGTTCATGAATAAAAGACACATCAAAACTATCATACTGGAATATAAACAAGTCTCTGTACAACATTTGAGGTGATCAAGAGGTGAGATCGTAGGGGCAGTGTGTAATGTTCTTAGAGTCTCTACACTCCTTGGCACAGTCACACAAGAGTCCTCCCGGAATGGTCTTTCGGGGATGTCGATAACGGTCCTGTCCTGAAGAAAATGGTTTTCCTCGGTCACGACTTCTTCTTCTTCTTCTTCTGGCACTCTCACTAACACTGGTTTAAAAGTTACTTTTTTCACTGAACGTTTTAATTTTTTGGGATTACAAATCTTTAGCACAGTGTGCCACTTCTTTTGTCCAAGCCTCAAAACCCCAACTTTTCCAGTCAAGTACATCTTTCCAGTGAGGGTGCAAGTCACAAGCTACACACACGTCGTCGTACACATCTTCAGTGCCTAAAAGTTGACGAATCTTGTTTTCCCGTAGAGGTTGAGAAGTATCAAGATGAAAGCGCAAAGCTTTGAGCAGAACGAGTCTTTCGTGTACATTTAAAGGGACAACTTTCATGCTTTTTGGAGTGGTATGTACTGTTCGTAAAGAGTCCAAAAGGAATCTGCTGGTAAACGAAATCACAGAAAGCAAGTTACTAAGACACACACTACACGTCGACCCCAATTCAATGGACACAGTTCTCGTAATAGGTGTTGGTAATCCTCCACCGTTTGAATAGTGTCATTGATTTCCTTCCACGGAATCTGTTGTATCACGAATGATAAAAATCGTGGCATGGTAGTTCGTTTTTATACCCTCTTTGGTGTAAGGTAATAAGTGTACTTTTTGAACAGCCTCGATTTTATTTTAGTACCGTACCAAAAACGTTTAGTCACTAACTCACACACCACACGTCGCACAGAAGTTTCCTCTTGAACTAGAAAGAATAGTTCTTGTAAAGATTTGTTGTAATCCTCTAACTCGTCCGTTGGAATTCGGTATATTAGGATCACCTTGTAAGTTGAATGAGTGGCATCCAAAAATGAATGAATTTCAAGCGATTCATCAATGTCTGACCACTGGAACACTTTCATCAGAATCAGTCCTCTTATAGAATTTAGGTACCAGTGGTTCAAACATCGGTGACGTAACGGATGCAATGGTTCTTTGCGTTTCGCTTGTATTTTGACGAACTCGCGGTAAATGCGTTCTCTCAACTCCACAGGCAAACCACAAATGTTCTCTTGTAAAGTATCCATGACCATGTCAGTCAAACACTTCTCCTAGAGCGAAATTAACGGACAAAGTGAGTAATTTCTGGCCACTGCCATTCCAATAAACGGTCAAGAATGTCATTAAAATCTTGTAATGTAAATGGTCTAAAGCGGAATATTAGGAAGAACGCACCCTTGATCCAGAGAAATCTGACTTGTTTGGTGACTTTGTCAATTTCCTCTTGTGAATTTCTCGACACAAAAGTTCTACAGTCACTAATTGAGATTTGGCTCTGGCAAGTCCCTGCCAAATGTCCTTGTAGATCTTCTCTTGCAATTCGTTTGGTAATGTTTGAAGATTATTTTTCCAATGGGGTTTAAATACTTGTCTAGGGGTTGTCCAACGTTTGACTCCTAGCCAAGGAGCTGGTTTCTTAAACGACATGGTATGCCCACTTCAATGACGAGGTCCCACTAAAGGTAGGTAGTGACAATCTGGAGACCATCGAGCATGTTCCAGGTAAGCGCAATCTTTCTTCTCCCACTCGTGAAGTGACACACCGCAACTGAAGCACTTGACTTTATCCCCTTCGCCATTGTAGATCAATCCAGCTCTAGCTAATTCTTCAGGGGTAGGTCCTCCAGATATTTTGGCCATTTTCCTCGGTAGGTTTGGAATCGACTTTCATAGTCGCAGTATTCAGGCAAACGCACAGGGAACGAATATTCATCTTTCACAGGTTCATTTCGATGAGGGTACGGGTGAAATATGCAGGAGTGTGCTCAGTTTTGCATGACATCCGTAGGGTGGTAGCCGCATGGTTTCGTAATGATGACATCCACCATGAAAACCAGTAATAGCATCGCTTTCGCATCCGTCAGGTTTGACACGCATAGCATCACTTTCTATGGTAGGTATGGCAGCAGTAGTTATAGCAAAGTTCCCCTGATGATGTGGTACTGAATCGCTAAGGTCATATCGTACGGCATCCCTGCCATCGCAAGGCACAGCATCGCACTCGAGTTTGCTCTTGCTTGATACTTGCTGTTTGAAAGGATTCATCTTTCTCACTTGGCAATGGTAGTCACAATGAACTATCGGTCTTGAACGTTGTCCTTTTTTATATGCTGGCCAATATCAGCGTGTCCGTACGGTAAAGTGAAGTGGTTGCGAAGCCGTACTCGCTTCTGGTACACGATTTGATAGACTTTTTCCAAGGGTCGGCTGACGATTTGGTGTGTGGGTAAACGTACAATCTTGTGCGGTTCGTTGGTGGTCACTTTAAAATTTCCATCCTGTCCAGACTGTAAGGCATCTTTGAAGACGTCAAAGTTCACCAGTCGACTGGTGCGATAATTGAGAGTCAATCCTTTCACTTTACACTCCGTGTGTACTTCTCCTTGAGGGTCTCGGTATTCGTAGCCGTAATGTTTGGGACCGCCACTTGCAAAACTTAGAATCTTGTCGTCGGGATGCTCGTCCATCCAGGCTCCTAAACGGTCTCCTTCAATGACAGGGTGAGGTTGACCCAGACGATCGATGTAAATGCAACTGTCCGTGTCAAAATGCAGCACACGATCTCCTAACAGTTCTAAAGCTTCGTACAGTTTTAAGCGAGCATGGGCTGTCACGTAAGCCGCAGTGACGACATTTCCAAATTCGTCGGCTCCTACAAAGTCCAGTTCTTCTTCGTAATTGACTAAGATCAAGTCCTCACGAAGGACGTTCACGTGTTTCATGTATTTGGTTTTGTCGTGAATCATCTGAAAGTAGCGAGAAGGTTCTGTCAAATACTCCGTCTTGGGTAAGCACGGTCGTTGTGCCATTTTGCCCCACAAACAATTTAACATCACTTTGGCAAACGATCGCCTTCCTTCGTTTTTATCCACGTGCTCTAAAGTGATGCCTTCCTGCTCCCAGTATTTCTCTTTGAATTTTTTTGGTCTTCGGGAGTGTCGCATCAGGAAGGATAGCCGCGGACTTCTTGTTTCAGTTTCAAAAAGGCATTCACGTAGTGTGCGAAAATGCCTTTTTGAGTCTCGTCGCCCTTGTGGTATTTTTCTGTCTTGGGAAAGTGGTAAATTTCGTACACTTCTAACAGTTGGTATCCAAAGTCCAGAGCTTTGAACAATTCCACGCTGACCCATGTTCCTGTCAAGGCTCGTTCTTCCTGAGTGTGCTGACAAGGTTGGTCTTGGTTGAACGTTTCGGCACAATTACGGCACAAGAGAAACATCAGTTTTCCTTGGCAATGGTGAGGTAAAACGGGATGGCACAAGTACGTGGGAAGCAAGACTTTACATTTGATCAATCCTTCGTATTGGCGAATGTTGTCCAGGTCAGTGTGTTCTGTCAGCAATTGCGGGTGTCCTGCGGGAAAGTGACAGTATTTGCACACGCAAGGATACAGCGAACACACGTCCAAGTATTTAATTTCCTCTCCTTTCTCTTCGTCGGCTTGGTACAGCAAGCAGGTGGCATTCGTCCGTCCTCCGTACAAACTGTCCCTTGGGTTCAGTGGGTCCACCAGTTTGTAACTTTCCACGATGCGCTTAAACTCGGGATCGGTTTTCAATCGCTGATCGTACTCGTGTTCCCACATTTCTACCACTTGGTATCTTTGCTCTTCTAACTTCAAGCGTCGCTGATACGTGGCCTGGTACAAGTCTTCCATGGTTCGTTGTAAAAACTGATTTGTGGTGTTACGTTCAGGGTAGCAGATGGGACATCCGTGAAATAAGCATCCGTTAAACTCGTACACGATCTTGGGGTTTTCTAAGTCTCAGCCATTCACCGAATACCTTCCAATGGTCTTTTCGCCTCCTCCGTTGCGAGCGTGTTGGATCCATTTGTCTTCCTTGTCGCACAAGTAATGTAGCCAGCGTAGGGCTTTGACCGAGTACTGACGTTTGACAAAATTGGTTGTTTGAGGACTGATGACAGCTAGGGTGTTTTTGGGCATGAATCATTGACGGTACACTAAGGAACACGCTTTGGCAATGGTGCAGGCTTCTTTCAAAGGGTTGATCCCTCCATGCTCCATGAACAATTCTCGATATTTCCCACAGCAACGCCGTAAAATGTCCACGTCGGAACGACAATATTTTAACATTTCTTCCTGAAAGTCGAAAGGGTCCGAGACGTGAGTCTGGTACCAAGCGTAGAAAGCTTCTCGTTGTTCGGTACGCATGTTGTCGGGGTCGTAGTAGTGAGCCTCAGGCAAATGGGTTAGAACGGCGTGTTGATTGGCTTCGGTATTAAAAAAGTGTGGAAAATAGCCTTTGGTCATTTTTGTCATTCCAAACGTTTTAGGCATGCGACTCAATGGCATGGCCAAGTAACTCATCGAATCTTTAAACTGTACTTGATCCACTTGCATGGAAATGAGTTTGGCTCCGTTCAAAGTTACTTTAGGACGTTCGATACTTTGTTCCGTATAGTATCTGAGAAGAAATTGCCCATCGTATCCCGAGAAATTGTGAGCCATCACCGTGGCATAGCGATGACAATCTCCGTAACGTTCGATGTCTTCTTGGCTCCACGTCTCGTCGATAGGGTCTAAGATCCATTGGGCGAAATCGGCTAGAGTGTTTGGTCCCCGAAAGATTTTTTCACGTCCTCCAGAAATCTTGCTGCAGTGAGGGCAATGAGTAAAGATAGGCTCTTGGATGCACTTCTCACACGCTCGGTGAGCCACGCAGAAATTAGGAATGTGAATGCCAGTCTCTTGCATGCATTCAAAATCGAAAAAGATGAAATTCCCTTTCTTCTGGTCATTATCTTCTTTTTCTTTTTCATGTTTGAAATGGTAGTTTTGAATGTAGCATTGGTGTTCCAAGTCCATGATTTGGCGACAAATGTGACATCGCTTCTTTCCTGAACATACGTGCGCTTTGGCATTATTGGTACGTATGCCTTGTCCACAAGTAGGGCACAATCTCAGGTGTTGACAAGCACATTTCTGCTGTGAACCTTGCGTCTTCAGATGTTGTTGGTAACAGGTTGGACTGACAAAAGTGCGCTGACAAGCTGGGCAATGCACTCGTTCTTGTCCTTCGTCAAGACAGGGTTTAGAGGCCAAACATCCCTCACATTTCGATCCGTAATGCTTGTGTTGCTCTCGATTGTTATAGCCATAGTCACATTTCTCACAATAATAACTGTATCCCAGGAATGCAGTGATACTGGTGATGGCATCGAAATGTTCATCGTGATGATAGACGTGAATGTATTTTCCGTCTTTGAAATTTTTGCCTCGAAACAACAGAGGTCCGCGCACTTCTTGAGAGTGTACTTTCAAGATGTAGCGTGGAGCCGAGACGTCTTGCAACTTTTGCATTTCAGGAATGCCACAGGGTGTGTCTTTGGAAAGGCCAGCTTGCTGTAACAGGAGTTCTGCTTCTCTTCGTTGTTTGGCTCGGCTAGATTTTTGAATAGTTTGCCAGGCTCTTTTCCATTCTGCCGTGTCGTTCTTGTCGGCATACGTTCGTCCCACCACGATGGCACGGGCTAAACACATCTTGTCTTGAGGGTTGTTAATTCGGACGAGGCTCGTTTTTGTGCTGCGAAGGTCGTCCACCAATAACACCTTTTTGCGTCCGGTCCCTTGGGGAAGAGAAACGTAGATCATGAACAGTGTCGCTTTTCCATCGGTGATGTGAAACTTGTCGTTGGATTGCTGCACGTGTTGAATTTTGTCGATGGCTTTGGAAGGCGGAATTCTGCTGGACTGCTAAACTCGATCCAAACAGGGGACTTCAAACTGTCGTGATGAATGGAAAGTCTCAAGCGATCGTCTTCTTTGGCTTCACATTGCCGTTTCAGTGTGGTTAACAAAGAATCCCACACATCAGTGATGAACCCTTCTGCTTTCTGCAACGGAACGTCAGACTTGAAATCTTTAAACTTCACCGTGTACGTGTAGGCCGTAGTTCTAAATTTCTGGAGAAGCGTTTGTCGGTTTCTCGAATGTGGTAGTACTTTTCAGGGTTTACTGGTGGTGATGGATTTTGACTTGGTGTAGACTCTCTGGACCTAGATTCTGGCTCACTCATCTCATCTTCAAAATCGCTGGCATGAATTTGAGCCAAGACTTCAGCTACTGTGCGAGGCGATAAATCACTTTTCTGCCTCTTACTTTCTTCTCCTTTCTTTACGAAATGATGCGATCGTTTCATCTTGACTGCAAAAAGTCAAATGACTACATTTGAAACGCCATAGACCTCTATATATCCATGTCAGGCTTAGTGCATATATAAAGGGCTGGTGCCTTCCCTCTCATTATTCATTTCACTCTCAAGCCGACCAGCACGATGGAAGAACCCACACAAATCGAACTTCTGATTAGAGCTTTGCGAGGTGTCATACGAAAGTTTTCTTCAGACAAGCCGACGGACTACTCTCCTTCCTTTCGAGATAAAAGTCAAGATACTTGCTATATCTGTCAGAAGAAAGGGGATTGGACTACAGAATGTCCAGATCGTCAAAAAAGCAAGATCAGTGTCAAAAGAGACAAAAGTCAGGATACCTGTTATCATTGTCAAGAGAAGAGGTGCCTTCAGCAAAGGAAGAACCCCGATACGTTCAGAAAGAGAAGACAGAAAAGAAAAGAAGACGAGAAAATAGTCAAGAAGAAGAGGAGGAAAAAAATGTGAAAGTGAAGAAATGTAAAAAACAGAGAGAGTGAGGAATAAAAGACACAGAAGAAGTCTATGAACTTTTTAAAAAAGTGTTGTGTTATGTTGTGTTGTGACATTGAATTGTAAATATTTGTACCAGAATAGATCAGACTAAAAAACGTAAGTGTCTCCTGGTTTTGAATTTTTAGAATAAGGGCCTACACTCATGCACTCACAACACGTACATCATTGAGCAAACAAGGGATTTTGAGTTTTAATTGATTTTGGCAAAATGAATAGTGTCTCTTTTCGAAAGAAGTGAGTGGCCCTGAAAAGGACCTTTGGGTGTTTGTTTTTGTTTTAAAAAGCAAATTTAGGAACGAGAAGCAATCCGCTTTAACTGTCTTAAGCCTTTGCCACGGCCAAGGCGTACTTCTGGACTTGCTCCTGTGAATGCTTTGGTAGAAATCGCTAGGGGTGGTGTCTCCGGTGTAGTAACAGGGTTGGACTGTTTGGCTCGGGAAGGTCTTTTTCTCTTGGGTCGTAATAAAGAAGTCTGATACATTTGTTTCAGACTTCTTAACTCGGCCAAAATGTCCAAGAGTACCGTTACCGTTTGAGGTTCACTGTTCTCCTTCTCTCCTAAACCTTGTTTCTTCTCTGCTGCTTCTTCCTGTCGTTTCTTTCTTGCCTCTTCTTCTTCTCGCTGTTGCTATTCAAGGAGAAATGCTTGTTCTGCCTCTTTCTGCTGTTGTAAAAATTTCTCCAATTCTTCTTTCTGTCTCTGTTTAAAATCCTCGACGTGTGGTAAAGAAGGAGAAGGTGGCGAAGGTACTGGTACTGGAACAAATTCTTGCGAAGAGAGAAAATCTATTAAATCCCAGTTTAAATCGACCTCTTCAGGAAGTAGCGCTGTGTTAACTTTGGTAGCCACTGCTATGCCATCGCTTTTCGTCTCCACAACCGGTGCACCCCAATTCATCGTCTTCTTAGTTTCAGTCATGTTTCACAAAACAATGTCGCATCGATTCACTGCGCACAGACGCTAGCGCACCTATATAGGGAATGGGACGTCACAGGTAGCTCTCTTCGGACTGGAAGACAGACTCCGCGAAGTGACTGAATTTTGTAACGCGTGTTGGGATTGGTGAACAATTTCAATCCGTTTCGATCCGGTCTTCCACCATAAATAAACGCGGTTCACTTCATTCCCTTCACCTGTTCCTCGTCACGAGATGTGGACCAACGTGGAATCGTCTACTTTCGTATCGTAGTTGTTTTTCCGTACGGACTTACCCATGTATGTTAAATCATCATGGACCACCATCCGGATTACAGATACGACTGTTTGGAAAAGAAGGACCTATGTGGAAAGACAAGGTTGTCTGAAGCGGACTCTCATCTACGGACCAGAGGTTAGACAAAGTTTGAGGAAGAGAAGAAGACCTATGCGATGCCCTCTATGTTAACGGAATGGTGTTAACATAAAAACAACGGTCCTTTTCAGGGCCACTTCCTATACCTCGAAAAGATATTTATTATAACTTTGCCTAAATTTTTTTTATTCGATTGTATAACTTATGTTTAACTCACAAAAACATTATTCTCTTAACCTAAAATTTTTTTTAGTCGGTTGTATAACTTGGGT